>CAJNOI010001803.1:0-12426 GCA_905250115.1 Adineta steineri | reverse complement strand
TTAGTTCTAAAATAAAAGATTTTCTTTTTATTCAAAATCTTTTCGATTATTTTTAAGGGTGTGGGTGTGGATATGGATACACTAATATAACAACTATTAACATCACAGCTACACTCATACCTAGACCTACACCCACCCTCAATCTGAAAGTCGATGAAACTATTTTTTAGGCAAAATTACTATTATTGTTATCTAATGAAACATACTTTGTTTTAGTTGAGATCGAGTTAACATTAGATTCGTTGTTATTGGATTCTTTGGTATAGACGCTGTACTAATTGTAGAATGATTTTATTTGACTATAATAGAAACATAAATAAGTTATTTTAATTTAATTTATATAAAAATATTTGAAAATATTAATACAATATTTTTGTTTTGAAAAAATAAAAATAAATAAATGATAATTATTTTGATTATAAGAACTGTTGTTTGAGTTTTTTAAATAATTTAAAATGGAACGCATGAAAGTTCAGTTTTATGATTTTAAATTTTCTCAGTAAAGATATAAAGAGAGAGAATTCTTTCATATTTCAACTTTTGAATATGAATCACAAAGTTTTCTCGATCAAAAATATTTATTTTCTCTTTGGGAAAATATTTTTCTGCCTATAAAACACGAAATGATATTCATTTATAAAAGAAAATTTATTTAATTTTCAAAACCAGAATTCATTTAGAAGATGTTTTTCTCTTTGAAGTTTTTGTTATTTTCAAATATAAATAAAATGTTAAAATATTTTATTATAAAGAAGAAAGATAGAAATACATAATAATTATTATTAATTTATATATTAGTTTAATAAGATTTTCAATAGATCAAATTCAATAATAAAATATCAAATATTTCTTATTCATCGGATTATTTTGAGATTAAAATCGTAAATTCTACAATGATTTATTTATTAAATTATTTTCGTCTAGCGATATATTTTGATTAGTGAAAAAAAAGAAATGTTTTTGAATTTGAAGCAAAAATGAATAAATATGAATTCATAATTAAAAATTAATCTAAACCTAAACAATTTCAATTTCTTATTCGATTAGTTTGAAAAAATATCAGACATAAAATGATATGTTCTATGAATTTATTAATTAGATTTTAAAGAACTATTTTCATATTTATTTGTTTATCGAAATCTTGAGAGTGTGTGGGTGTGACATAGTCATGTATTCATCCACACGCTCACCCAGACCAATTTCATTCTCATGACATCCTCACATCGTAAACTCGAACTGACGAGCTATATCATCATCTATAATCGCATGTTTCATATCTACTCTCATGTATACTAACACTTAAACTCGCGGACTTGATATTTTCTCTTTTGTAAAGTCCCAAAGAAATAAGGCAAGTTGCAAAAATGAACATCTCTGTAGCATCTACAACTATTGAAAAGTCATAACATCGGTCTGTGAAACTAATTAAAGTTTAAGCTTATGAAAACTTCTGTGGTTAAAATGGGCAACAGTTCGTACAATAATATTCATTTAAACTCTACTTCACACACATTGATCTCAAACAGGAAAAAAACACTGTAAAAGAAGATAGATTGAGTGATACTTACTGACTTTGGTTATTTGTAAATCACTTGATATTCTGTCTTTTTAGATGTGTATGTTAGTAATAGTTTCTTTCGTTAGAATGAATAAAAGTATGGACATCATACATAATTCACCTTTTATATATGAAACTAAGTAAATTCTTTTATCTTGGTTTGTAAAAGAATGATAAACAAGGCTATGCGTCCAAGTCGGTAAGAAGTATTTGTTTTGCTTTTATTGACGATGATATTATATTATCTTCATAGAGTTTGTTCTCTGCTTACAAAAGATAACAACAAAAATCTTGCAGTGTGAGTATAAATGTTGGTGTGGGATGGGTGTGGATGTATGATTAATACAATACCCACATTCACATCCTACAATAAATCAAGGAGCATAAAACTTTTCATTCATATGTATTCTTGCAAGTATTTGTGTTTTAAATTATAACCATAAGTTGACTCAAAACTTATGATACAAAAAGAAATTGAATATTTTCATTACAGCTCAAGCAAACGAACTAATCTGTTATGGATAATAGATAAATATTCTAGATGAGAGATTTCGCTCTGAGATCCTGTTGACTATCCTATGTATAACTGACTGGGATTTTGCTGGATTTAAATCAATAAATTAGATGCTATACTCATTAATTTTTTATTTTAGAGTGCAATAAAGAAAAAATGATTTATCTTTTAGAATAATATAGTAACCACTTGTTTCAATATTCAAAATGCACATAAGTAGCGACAACCATTTATTTATCAAGAGAAATACAAACTTTATAATAATACTGAATAATCAAAATAAATTCTACAAAATGTAGCTTGAATGTGATGAGCCCTGCCAAGTTAACAAACATAGAGGCAATATCATCAGATATTGTAGGATCCGACAAGTTTCTTGTTGGAGATATTTTCTCTGGGTACTCGAATTTGGGTATGGGTGACACTAATGTTCTTAACTTTTAAAGTAAAAATACAAGTGTGACGGATAGATATACACGGAAAGATCTGAATATTCGAGACTGAAAAGCATACATATTCATATAGTCCATAGTCATCATTTTTATATTCTTTCTTCTTCAACCTGTGAAATATAACAACGTGTTGCACACTCAATTCGATAAAAACAACATCGTTCACGTTATGCATAATGATGAATTCACGTACAGATTCGGCTGTTGTCTTAAAATATTTAAAAAAAATATTTCTGTTTGTTTACGAAAAAAACAACCACGTGCGTTACCGCTGTATGTTCTCTCAGGTAGTAACAGCGCTCGCGAACGAAATTCGATTGTATTGACATAGTTTGAAAGTAAAAGTTTAAGCAGAAGAAAAACTTCGATTCATACATTACCATTCTTCTGGTTCTATTGCAAAATCATTCCGATACGACTCTTATATTATTACCTGCATGATGTACGTTCAGTCGGATTTTCTAGAAGAACATGCACCAATTTTGATAGAAGACGACACATACGATGTTGAGGTGCCGGTCAAATCGGACGAGCTCAATTTTTCCTGGTTTTTACTTAAGGTGGCGCAAGGAGCACGGAGCTTTTGTCGACCGAATAATACTTTTTTCAAACAAGAGCACCTTTGGTATTATGTTCACCTCTCAGTTGCATTCATCATATTTATTGTGGCTATCGCGGTTGGTGGCAACTATCTGAATGATTGTTCTAATGAGCGAATGGTATCCATTTTTCTTATTGTTCAAGGTGTTTGTGGTCTCGTCGTAGTCTTAGTTTATATCACTGTAGCCGTTGCTAAGTAAGTATACAAAGGATTAAAATGAAATGTTTAGTTTAAGTAATACAATACATTGGAATTTAGTATTGAGAAAAATCTTTTTGTATTACTTTACTGTTACAATGAGTGATCAATGATGTGAACAACAAAAAATCTTGATATTAATATAGATCAGTGACATGGCCGACAGATTGTCAACAGGATTCATTCTCTCTCCTCTCAACATAGTCACTCCAGCTAAAGCATTATAAGAGCTCGCAAACGGATACACCCAAACCCTCAAGATGGTTTGACTTTAAAATCGTATTTTGTTCTCATTTCAGCTGCAATCCAATTAATCCAACTTTTCTGTTGCAACTAAATGGAAATGTTGTCAAGTGCATCTTTGTTGTCACCTATTGGCTTCTTACATTTTCTATTGCTTGGTTTGCCATCGGTCACATTTGGATATTTCGAAAAACAAATGTATCGAGTAAAGGACAATTTTGCGAGACAAACGTTTCAACAGTTAGTATTATAATCTTACTATATGGATATATTCTTGGAATTTGGTATATTGGTTTCAGTATATGGAATAATGCATCAATTTTACGTTGGCTTCAAAACATAATACAACAGCGACTCAGTAATTCCTTTTAATGATAACAAAGTCTTACATATACGCTTTCTTTCTTCGCAGATCAAATGGATCAATCCTATATTTTGCAGATCGATGACTCATCTAACGACACAATAAACCAACTTTTGATGATAAGAGAACCATCAAGGTCGAAATCAAATGAAAATAAATGACTGATCAATCTATATTTTTTTAATCTCTTTAGTAGTAACGAGATATTTTTCTTCTCTTGCCCTTTCAAAAGGCATAGGTTTTTAATTTAAATTAATTTTCTCCTAAGCTCATCATGAGCAATGACGGCATACAGATCATACTCAACACGAATACAAATAAATATTACTCATTACATCCACACTCAAGATTTCCATATTAATAATAACATCATACAAATACGTGTGTTTTCGAGATTTTATATTAACTGAAAGTTTATATATTGTAGACTTTTCATCGATCATCCGAATCTAATATTTTCTGAACATATAACATGCTTGCAGTAACTATAATTATAGAAAAAACTGTTTGATGAATTATTCTTCCAAGCTATCAGATTTACTAAAAGGCGAGAAAAGATAAAATTATTTTTATTCTGTGGGAAGTACATTCGAGCATTATGATAGAATATTCTTTTCCCCGTTTATCATATATTGACATACTTAATTTTCTGTTAGTATCTTGTCTTGTTAACTCACGAAGAAAAGAAAAAAACATGCGAGTCATTTTATTTTTTCTTAGATTACTATCATCAAGTTTCAATCATGAGTGAAACTAAGATTCTAGTATATTGTTCTTGGTCCTATATATCGTTTCTATTATAATAAATTATAACGACGTCATATTCATATTCGAATTTCATTGATACTTATTGGTAATACTTATTTAATCTTTTTTATTTTCCATATAGATCTTGGTGATTCAAAACTTTGTCGAATACAAGTTAGCATTATCTTTTTTTTAACAAATCAAATATACCATAGTTTTTTATTACAAAAATTATTACCATTTCAAGATTAACTTCATTAACAATTTGTCAAATGTCATTAAATAATATTCCGATTTATATTCTAATGATTCGAGTTCTCAATAAATAGTTAAGCGTATATTTTTTATGTCGTACTCGTTCTGAAAAGAAAAGTCTTTTTCTTTCTATAATATATACAAAGAACGCAAAGGATACATATAATAATAATAGATAAGAAAAAGAAAAATATATATATGTATACTCAACACTAGAAATGCTGTATCGTTATCCGAATAGAACAATAATATAATCATATAAACGTCGTCATCGTATATCATTTATGTGGAAATATCATAATTTCTTGATTTGTATTATTTTCTTTCAAGAACATAATTTAATATCAAGTTTTTTATTTTCAAATGAAAAACAATTAATACTTGTACCATCCGTTGCTTTTCGTCATCGTTCAAATAATAGTACAAATCCTTCGGATGATTGGATGCTCTATGCTCAAGGTCAGTTGCTGTTTTTTCATAAAAAATATTATTCTAAAAAAGAAAATAACCAATATAATATTTCTTTTAGGGTGGTTTTTTGAAGAAAATCGTATTCGTGCAAAATTTATAAAATCAATAATTTCACCATTTGTTGATAATATAGATAAAAAACGTATTTCTTATTTTACTGGTAGTGGAAAAAAACATAAATCATTATGTATCGATGGTTTAACATATGAAATGTGTACAAAAACTGATGCACATGGTTTAATTAAAAAACAATTTCAAGTATCAAATAATGATATTAAACAATTACGTATTCCAGGTGGAAAATATGGAAAAATTGAATATTCTGTAACGGCATTAAAACAAAATATGAAAACAAAAGGTGAAATTTTCTTATGTGATGATAATGGTATATCAATTATTAGTGATATTGTAAGTATAATGATAGTCTATACATAATAGAGCTAGTATTTATGGATAATCTATGAAAAATACGTTCACACAGTGCGTTTCTATACTTTAAATAAAAAATCTCTTCGTTTAAGGATGATACAATAAAAATAACAGGTGTAACGAGTATTCGTTCTGTACTTCGAAATACATTTGCTGGAACATTTCATGCAGTTGCTGGTATGTCAGAACGATATCGTCATTATGAATCATATTATAATGCTACATTTCATTATTTAACTGCATCACCTGATCAATTATATCCATTTTTACGTGAATTTCTTGATCGTGAACAATTTCCATTAGGTTCTTATCATATGAGACATTTTTCATGGTTTGATATAAATTTTTTTCAATTTTTCTTATCAAAATCATTTATAAAACAAAAGGCAAGTATTTTAAATATGTTTATTCAAGAAACATATTCAAGAAAATTTATTTTATTTGGGGATATTTTTCAAAAAGATCCAGAAATTTATGCAGATATTTATCGAAAATATCCAGAAAGAATTTTAAAAATATTTATACGTGTTTCACAACTTAACGAACCAAATCGTTTAAATAAAGTCTTTCAACAAATACCAAAATCAAAATGGGATGTATTTGTTGATGGATTTGATTTACCTGAACATTTTTTTTGATTTATTCTATTTATGAAATAAAAAAAATCAGTTTAAATTAGCAGAAAATGAATATGTAGAAAGTAATGCAAAATCGTTATGTCTTTATATGCATGTATACACATACAGTGGTTTACAAAAAGACTTGTATTACATTATTGGAAGATGAGAATTCATTCTGCCAGAAAAAATCTACCGATATACAAAAGTATCATTGCCTGCAATCAGCTATTCATTCAAAAAGTTTAGAACTTAAAGTTTTCTAGGATATCTGTCAGCGGAAAATAGCAAAATTGATTAGACGAAATAAAGAGGTGGCAGTGAAGGAATTTATTGAAACATGATGTGAACAATGCGAATTCACTATTTCCACTAGTACAGTCTCATAGTATTTGCATTCAACTGAATATAAATAGGGAATATGTTCTGCGATCAGTAAAATAATTGAAATATTAGTAAATATATTAATTGGTCAGTTTTCAAAAAAAGCAGTAAACAATTCAAAAGTGGTCAATAGATTTTGTGGAAGTAGCGGTGAAAAAATATGATTTTTACCAGTAAAAAAAAGAAAAGTAGTACATCTTTGCACAAGTTTACATTTTTTTACTTTCCATTTCATTTTATTTACTGATCGTTTAAATTTTATTATAGACCTATCAAATTAATTACTGACCATTCAATAATTCTATTGATTTTTGAATTTTTTGTTTTACTGACCGTTTCATTTATTCTACTGACCACTTAAATGACAGCCGAAGATACTACTTTTTATCTGCTAAGTAAGATTTCGATAGGTAAATTTGTCGAATGTTAAGTTTATTAATAAAAATATTTGCTAAATGTTTAATACTTAATACATGACTAAAATATTTTTTCCTCTCTTTCAGTATATCATACAAAGGGCAATACGTACGAAATACATTTTTTTTTCTTTATCAGACAATGTAAACTATCTTTAGCAGTAAATGAGAATGACCATGAAAAATTTTATTAATAAAATACCTGTATAATTGAATTTTTTGTTTATATATTTATCAAGAAAAACGAAAAGTTTAAATTTAGCTGGCACTTAAATAGAAACCGTAATTTTCGTTCTACTTCGACGATGTTCTTTTAACGTGTATTTCACTTTTTCGTTCTGTAAACTACTTCTTTTTTTTCTCATTGTATAAATACTCATTACCTTGAATTTAGATATATGTCATTGATGTAAATATTTTCATATTTTCCCCATTATCTCAATCATGATCACATATATTTTATTTCGCATTAGTTGTTTACATCAAATAACGAAAGACAGACATTTAATTAAGGGTATTTCGTGAGAAAAATATTACCTTGATTTATCATATAAACAAGTGACGAAAAAGAAAAATCAATGTTTTAATAAATTAAAATAATATTTCGTTCTTTTATAAAAACATTACTTTTTTTCTTCCAACAAACTAAACTTTGCGTCCTTCATACGTAAAAACACCATTCCGAACGTAATCGAACTTATCGAATTTGTACGTACAGCGATTATATTTTTTTCAAACATAATGTCTATTCTCGTAACTACTTTCGATATGATTGAATCATGGACAGTTAGTATTTGGCTATCGATTATATTCTTTGGTCTTTTAATAGCATATATATATGAACAAATTACATATATATCAAAACGTGGTTCACTTCCTGGCCCAAAATTAACTGTTCCATTTATTGGTGGTATAATTCATATGTTATTAGCACCATATAATTTTTGGCATGGTCAAATGGAATATGGCAAATTAAGTTGGAATAGTATCATCGGTCGTTTTTTTGTTTTAATAGCTGATAGTGAATATAGTCGAAAAATTTTTGAAAAATGTTCAAGTGATATGCCATTAGTATTACATCCAAATGCAAGTCGTTTATTAGGACATGATAATATTGCATTTATGAATGGTCATACACATAAAGCATTACGTATTGCATTATTACCATTATTTACAACAAAAGCTCTATCAGTTTATTTACATATTCAAGAACAAGCTATTCGTGATCATATGAAAAAATGGTGTGAAATGAGTAGAATATCAAAAGATAGTATTGAAATGCGACCATTAATTTATGATTTAAATATTAACACAAGTTTATCAGTTTTTCTTGGTCCTTATTTAACTGATGATATTCGTCAAGAATTTAAAATAAATTATACAAATTTAACTCGTGGAATGTTTGCAACACCAATTTATTTTCCAGGTACACAACTTTATAAAGGTGTTCGTGCTGCTGAATCTATTCGTCAATCATTACAATCTATTGTTAAACAATGTAAACAACGAATGTCAATTGAAAATGAACAAGCAACTTGTTTATTAGATTTTTGGATGATTTCAACAATAAAAACAATTCATGAAGCACAAAATAATAATCAATCAACACCACCACAACATACTTCCGATGAAGAAATAGCTAAAATTACATTAGATTTTCTATTTGCTGCACAAGATGCTTCGACTAGTTCATTAACATTTGCGATACATGAACTTTGTAAACATCCGGATGTACTTGAAAAAGTTCGTAATGAACAAAAATTGATTCGTCCAGATCCATTAGCATCACTTACACCTGAAATATTAACACAAATGAAATATACATGGCAAGTTATGAAAGAACTTTTACGGTTACGTCCACCAGCAACACTTGCTATTCATGTTGCTAATAAACCCGTACAAATATCGGAAGATTATACAGCACCGAAAGGTACTTTAATTATTCCAAGTATATGGAGTTCAAATCGTAATGGTTTTCCAGATCCTGAAATATTTGATCCGGAACGATTTAATTCTGATCGAATGGAACATATGAAATTTGATAAAAATTTTTTAACATTTGGTGCTGGACCTCATGCTTGTATTGGTCAACGTTATGCTATGAATCATATTATGTTATTTATTTCTCTTTTAACTGATATGAATTTTGAACGTGCTCATCATCCTGATATGGATAAAATTATGTATTTACCAACAATTTATCCGGCTGATGGTTGTAGACTTAAATATATTGAAGCTCGTGCTTAAATATATTAACTTTTACAAGATTTGTTTTACTAGTATTTGTCGATTGATATATTATCGAATTGAAACTATATACTCTCTGACAATTTTTAGATGAATATTTTTCTATTTCTATTTTGTTTATCAATAATATCTTTTCAATTACTTCGAGATAAGATTTGATCGATGAAAAATATTAAAGTTAAAATTTACCAATTGATTTGTATCTTAATTATTGATAACAGACAGAATGTCTGTGTTTTGACTTGAGATGAGATTTTAAATTGTTTTTTATTTGTAATTTGTACGATATTATCATGCATCATATTTTCTTCATCAATTCATTTTTGTAAAAACATGTATAATAGTAATATTCCATCAAGATCTAGTCGGAGTTTTTATGCCATTTGTATATACTATCACTATATTGGAGACTAAATATATTTATTGAGAAAAATATTCCGTTATGAAGGATACGAGTGAAAGAATAAAAGAGCACAACAAAAGCGGTTTTTATCCTTATGATAATTACTCAAATGAAGTTCTAGCCAATAGTATATTAGGAATTATAAATTATTAACACGATCTTTGCTCTATTAATTAAAATTATAAATTTCGACTGTCAAATATTGTTAGATATTTACTCAGCCATGATAGTTGAGTATTATATATAATATCTTATTCAATATTTTCATTTTTTTTTCGTTCTGTTTTTCTCAACTAATAAATTCGATTACCTTTATCATAATTATTTTATACAAAATATTATTATTCAATTTCTCTTATTAATCCTTTATAGGTGTAAGTATTATTATGATTATTTTTGTATATAATAACAATCAATACTTATCTTAGATAATATATTATATACTTCATATAGATTTACCTAAAAACGAATGTCCACAGATTAAATAGATCTCTTCGTATGGTTTTTATAAAAAGACTAAAACGTTCAATAAAAAACGTTCGAAAAAATGTTGTCTTTGAAATTTGTACATCTTCGACTAATCTATTGTATCATGTGTTATAAAATGATAAGGATTATTTAAGATACTAAACATATTTCGATGTGAGTGTATGTACGTACATGAAATAGATTCAATTAAATGAATTTATTATTGGTGATAATCAACATCTTCCTCTATTGTTTGTTTCTTGTGGTTGATAATGATCGAAAATTTCCGTTATTACTAAAACATAATTCTCACTTCATTTATTGTTTGGTTTTCGCATTAAATCGTATGTGTTTCATACATTATTCAGAGAAATCTGAGGAATACAATACGTCAACATAGAAAAGTATTTGTGCTTCTTATCATATGTTACATGTAAGTCAAAAAACGTTCTTTCTTCACACAAGAACAGTATATGTACATATAATGAGTATCAGTTGGAGGTCTTGATCAACGTCGTTTGCGGAAATATTTATTAGTTAATAATCAATATAACAAATTGGAACGACCTCATTGAAAATGACTCTTATACATTACCTGTTACTATTAATTTAGCTTTATAACAAATTATGGAATTTGTATGTTAGATAAAATAATGATTTTGTTTTTTATTCATATAAATAGGATGAAAAAAATGAAGTTATCATAATTAGTGGATAGTTTGTTCTTGTATATTTAATTAATATAATTTTTTGTTTTCATCTTTTCCTTTATCTTTAGTCCTGGAAAGATTATAGTTTAAGATGGAATCTCGAAGAATATGGACACCAGATATTCTTTTATATAATAGGTGAAAGTATTAAAACTAGAAAAAAACTAAATGTATTTGTTTTTTCTTTTCTTTATTTATGTAAGGTGTTGATGAAAATTTTGATAGTACAACAGAAGTCAATGCAGTTGTACAATGTAAGGGTGATGTCTTATATGTTCCTCCAGGAATTTTTAAATCTATATGTTCATTTAATATTATTGCATTCTCTTTTGTAAGTTTTAATCTTTCATATTTTCTTGGATACACAAATATGTACATTAAAATTTGGTTCACGGACATATGATGAAGCTGGTTTGTTATTTAAGAAAAATAAAATATATATTTGCATTATATATTCTTATAGAAGTAAATCTTACTGCAGAAAGTAATAAAGGTCAATTGGATGCTTATGTAAAAAGTGCTGAATGGAATTTAGAAGGTATATATGATTATCTTAGATTTTTCTGCAATACATAATGCCATGAAATATGATTGAAAATGTCGGTTTGATCAAGTGTGGTACGATGATTGTCGCTGATAATATTCTATCTCCTGGAGCACCTGATTATGTAAATTATGTTCGAAATAATCCGCAATATACATCAACATTTCATGAATCAACTCTTGAGTGTGATAAAAATACCCGTGATGGTGTCGAAATTTCAATACGACAGTAAATTTAATTGTAAGAAAGTAAAATTTCTTTTTTTTAATTTTTTCTATAAAATAAAGAATCTGAAACGAAGAAAAACTAAAATTGATGTTTAATTGAATGATTAACATCTACTTTTCGAAAAATATATAATTTTACGAGTGTAGTTTTATCTATCTCTATTCAACGATTTTATACAATTAGTCATCTTAGTTAGAATATTCACAGAGATAGAAATGCATCTCTAATCAACTTAAAAAACTCTTACTAATTACATATTTCATTAATTAATAACGTCTTGACACAAAATTTGTCAGTGAAGACGATTGCTATGAATAGATACACTATTATAAATTTGTTTTCTTCAGGTACAATAATAGTAGACATAAATATGAACAACGTATCGTTCAAACGAATCATTAAATAAAACAGCAATTACACAGATCATATAATGTTGTACCATCAAATGTGATAAAAAGTTTTATTGGCGTTGATACTTTCTATTATTGTCATCTGCAGAATCGTTAATTGAATATAGAAATGTAAGGAATGTTTCTCAACGACAATTATTCTCTTCAAATAAGTATCAATGAATGGG
>CAJNOI010001802.1:0-12429 GCA_905250115.1 Adineta steineri | reverse complement strand
TATCTGTTCCTGTCATTTATAATATGTTTTTTGTTTATTTGATTCCTGTATCAATCATAGTTCTAATTTATATTAAACTTGTAAGATATGTGCGAGAAATGAGTATTCGTGCTACATCAACTCAAACAATGTTTCAAGCTCGACGAGATCTAGTAGTTGTACGTCGTATTATTATTATTATAGTGATTTTGTTAACACTTGGTTTTCCATATGTTATATTTATATTGATATCATTTGTAACTAAACCTCCAAAATATCACTTACGTGCTGCTATATTCTTAGTTGATCTATCTCAAACATTAATTATGATTGCTGTTTTTAAGTTCTGTCAACCAGTAATGGATGTTATATTGAAATACAAACGTATGGTTTCTAGTCGTGTTCAACCAACAATGACTTGAAGACATCAGGTACTAAACTTACATAAAAAATTCGTAGTCATGAATATGACTGAAATTGTTTTTGAATTACATATTTATTTAAATAAATAACAAAATCTATTCAGTTGTCAATAATTAATAAATTTATATAGATACAAGTGAAATCTTTCGTGATTTTTATTTTAAGATATATATATATATGCTTGTATTTTATATATAATATAAACAAATGAATATAAAGATAATTATATTGTTGCTGTTTTTTCTTTCAGAAGAAAGCAAAAAGGAAAAAAAGGAAAAGAATTTAAATGTCAATAAATTCTTCATCGTTTGAATTTGAATTTAATTTGCGTTTTTTATTAGGTGATGTTTGTTGAACAACAAGTTGATGTCGGGTTAACATTCGATTCATTTTAGGTGTTGATTGATCCGATGGATCAAACCTATTAATAATTATTTTTTTAAAATAATATATTTCTTTTATTTTTAAATAAAAAAATTTACTTTGTTAAACCATTTGTATGATTATTTAATTTTTTATTATTTGGAGAATTTCTCTAAAATAAAAACCCAATAAAATAAACTAAAAAATGATATGAAAATAATACCATGTGTTTTCTCTCATGTGAATGTTGTGGTGGTGTATGACTTCTTGTTCTTGAAGCAACAGTTGATTGATGATCATGATAATTTGAATTTGATAATTGATTGACTTCATCATCAGTTGAATCCCAACTTATACTAAAAAGTTTTTTTTTGTTTTTATTAAAGAGAAAAACAAATCATTATTTACTCCGATGTTGTTAGAATATTTCCCGTTGAACGTGTCGTTCTTTGTGTCATACTCTTTTAATAAAAGGAATGAATAAAATAAAATATTCTAAAATAAAATAATAAACCTGATTATCTGTTTGATTAACTCTTCTTCGTGTATAAAGTGGTTCTTTAATATTAGTTGTTTTTGAAGATGTATTTGTTGATGATGAGGAGGATACACGTCGTACAGAACGACGTTTTATATTTGAATTTCTTTTTAAAATTAACTCATCACTTGGATTACTTGATGATATTGATAGATTTGAACTATTTTCATTTGATGATAACGAAGAATTCGTCGATGAACATGATGATGATTCATCAACAACTATTGATCTATGGAAAAATACTTTCATGTTTTTTTTTTGTTTTATATTATTAGATTTAACTAACGGAGGTCGACGACGACGTTTTTCATTATTTAATATTGGAGATCTTTTTCCTTTAATAAAATCAAATTTATTTCTAAAGGAATAACGAAAAAAAGGAAACTAACTTGATTGAGACTGATCATTATGACCATTTGAAGATGTTGAACAACCAAGTTCTTCTAATAAACTTTGAATACCTTTAGAAAATAAAATAAATATTTTATGAATTACATTTTCTTCATAGAGAATTATTTCAACAAACCTAACGAGAGAACCTCCCTAAGTGGTAAAGCCCTTTAAGCCCCATTTTTTGACGATAGAAAGACCTCAAGAAGATTTGTGCCCTCGCGCTTTCTGTTTAGGGTTATAGGCATATTATTGAAATTTTTACCCATAGCAAGGAATCTACCTACCTATAGATCTGTCTGTAGGCGAAATCTTAGCTCGAAATATCGACATTCGATTTGTCAGTAGATTCCTTGCTTTGGGTAAAAATTTCAGTAATATGCCTATAACCCTAAATAGAAAGCGCGAGGACACAAATCTTCTTGCGGTCTATCTATAGTCAAAAAATAGGGCTTTATCACTTAGGAGGTTCCCTCGTAAGCTCGTTTCTTTTCGAAAATATGTTAGAAAAAAATCGACTTATTATTCCGAATCTTTACTCGAACTATTTTCTTCGTCTCACTGAGTTTTTTTATCTATAGGCAAAAGTATAGAACTAAATGCTACTAACGTTTATGATTGAAAATAAGTCTTTCATATTCATCAGCAGAGAGAAATCGACTAATTTGATGAAGTTCCATTCTAAAACGAAAAAATAATATACAAAAAAAGGTTTCGAGAGAAAAAAGAAGTATCGAACTGTTGATCAGGTAAATAATTAAATGGTAAAGCATAATCTCTAATAAAATGTTTTAATTGTAATCTTCTTTGAATAACTTGTTTATAAGAACGTAAAAGTGCTAATTTAGCTTTATTTAATAATATTCTTGAACCATCTTGTTCTTGTTGATCATTTAATTGTTGATCGTCATTATTTAAAATTGGTAAACGATTTTCTGCTTCATTTAAATATTCTCTTTCATATTCATCTCGTTGTGGCATATATGTTAATAATTTTTGTTTATCATTATCAATTAGTAATGGTGGATATATTAATGATTGATTTTTATAATCTTTATCATTAATTAAATCTTCTCCAATTAATTTTTTCGAATTTTTAAATGATTGAAAATAAATATAATATGGATTTGTTAAACGTGATAAATAAATATCTTCAAAATGATTTTGACAATCCAATGAATTTTTCGACATTTTTAATCCAATATCAATCCAATTTCCTAAACCACATGATTCAATTATTTCAATTAAATTTATTTCATCTGTACATAACCATTCACTCATTATATTACAATCCAATGGAATATCAGTTAACTTTAATAGAAAGAAGAAGAATATATAGAAGATTTTATTTGAAATTTTCAAAAAATACTTTATATGTTGATAATGGATGTTGTTTAGCATGTTCTCGTAATTGATTAACATTCAGTGAACATTTAAAACAAATATTTATTGAACGTGATGGACTACATTTTAAACAAACAATTTCTAAAGATGATGGACGTGAACAACAATAATCACATTTAAACATCTCAAATTTAACAATTTTGTATTTTATTCATTTATTGAGATTATTTTATATTGAAATAATTTTTTATCTAAAATAGAATTAGAATAATAACTGAGTAAAAGAAAATAACTATTTTCATGATTTTAATAGTAAAATATTTCTCATTATTTAACCATTTTAATTAAAACTAATATCATATAGAGAATAACATATTTTTATATAAAACAATTTTCCTTCTCTCAATTACCTTCAAAATATCTAACTGACAAAGATCAATTGTTTCAACCAATTAAACTTACTTCCTTGTGGTTAAACTAATGTAGAAAAGATGACGCCACTATATGTGCATCAAATTTGCGTTTTTTCGCAATTAAATATAATAAAAAATATATATTTTCTTCATTGAGTACGACTCTGATTAACTGATACTATTCTTTTTTTTCACATTTCGACATTAGTAAAACGCAAATAACATTAAAAGTTGGCTATAACTTTTCATGAGTGTTATTGAATTATAAGAAAATAAAAGTATTGATTTATCAGTTTTACGTCCATTTAGATTATTATGTGTACTTAAACTTGCGAGATTAATGCCAACATTAAGACGATAATTAGTAAGAAAAAAAATTTGAAATTTATATTTTTGTATAACACATTCTTTAAGACAAGCTTTTTTAAATAAGAAGATATATTAAACAAAGGAATAGTGATGAATAGAATATGTTGAATCCGATTGATCGAAAAGGCGAATTTTGTACTTCTCTAGACTGATGTTGTAATTGGAATTTATAGGATTCGAACTTCAATCCGATCGGTTCTAGTTCTAACTGTTCGACACTTGTGATAAATCTTTTTTTAAGCACATGTAACTCAACATGAAGCGAGTAAGATTTGTAGAAAGTAATCTATGTCATTAAACCTGTGTTTTTTTGTAAGCAGGATTGTTTAATTAAATTAATCTTCTAATATATATCACATGGTTTTCATAGTATTCTCATAGTTTCAGACACAAAGATATTTTTCAAGGGAAGACAATGCTAGAAACTCGACTTTTCTTCTCATAAGACTTCAAAAAAGCTACTTTTACATTCATTTATCCAAGATTTTCAATATATTCTTGCTAATGGTTGGATCAATATGTAGCAACTTTAATGTTTTGATGTAATATTTTACAATAGGCTCAAAAATCAATGTAATACTCTTGTTTAAGGGTGTGGGTGGGTATTAGAATACAACGGTTCCAGTTCGGTTCCATTTTTGTTGGAACCGCCGTACCCTAGTGGGTGTGGGCATACATCATAAATAAAGCGAACATTCACCCACACGCTGAATCATCCATAAATATCAAAACGTACATTACAATCGTACGGAGAAAGTATATTTATCGTGAAAGTGCACGACGGTTATCACAGGATGGAGGAAGGAGACAGTTCGTTTATCTCTCTTACTAGTAGCATCATTCTGTCATCCTGTTATCATATCTTTAATACCACATTTAGATGAAAAAAGCCAAAAAAAATTAATAACAAACTCTGTAAAAAGTCCGATAAGGGCAATTGCTCCTGTCGAAGCATCACAGACTCTTATTAAGTTTATATTTTATCGCCATTTGTGATTAATCTTATGGTCATCTTATGCAATAAATAAAAATATGTATTAGCTTGTGAATTTAAGTTTTTATTTAAGTTTCTAATTAGAATAGATATAGAATAAAATGAAAAAATACAATCGAATGGATGCTAACTGAAAAGAAAGAAGTTGCTTCTTGATCTCTATCAAGTTCTATAAATGCCAATTAATTAGTAGAAAGAATAGAAGTACAGAAAAAAAAAGTTACTGACACGCAGATTATTTAAAGAAAACGAATTGCAAATAAAGTTCATTTTCGCAAAAATCCGTCATTGTATAAATGTTTTTGATTGGTTTAAAGTGTAATTGTTGCTGTTGATACACGTAAAACCAGCACAACCTATCCTCCCTCTTAACCACAAGTAGCATCATCATAAGCATCACCACCACCATTATTAGCAGTATTATCAGCATTACAATCAGCAGCAGCAGCAGCAGCGTTAGAAGGAATATAACCACCAGGAGAATAAATATAATAAACATTATAAGCAGAACCATAACTACAATAAACAGTACCATAATTAGGATCAGTACAAAGAAGACAAGTAGTAACAGCAGCACAACAAACAGTACTGCAAGGAGGAACTAAAATTCAAGAAAAGTATTAATAGATAAATATCATAAGCACAACAATGCTAAAAACCAATCGCGATTGATCGTAAGCCTGAAATTCACCATTCACAAGGGTGTGGGCGTAGGTGTGGATATTTATTATCTCAAACCCGTACTCACACCCACAGCCGCACTCTCAAGATTATTACAAATTGCAAATAGTTTTAGCACATTATGAATGTTACATTATTGTATTTTGTACATTATACGAACAATATACATTTTTCTCTAATAATTTGAAAAGTTTTAAATAACTTACCTGTTGATGCTGCTGTTGTAGGTGTTGTTGTAATTGTGGTTGTTTTTGTGATTGTTGTTGTTGCAGTTGTGCTGGTTGTTGTTGTTGTTGTAGTGGTGATGGTGGTTATGGTTATGGTTGTAGTTGTAGTTGTAGTTATTGTTGCCGTTGTGGTAGTTATGGTTGTTGCCGACGTTGTTGTTACTGTTGTTGTAGTCGATTCTATTTTGCAGAGGTAACTTTAGAATGCGACTTAACGATTAGATACAGATTTACTCCTAATTATTTACTTCTTCTTTCTTAATTATTGTATTAGCTAGAAGTCGGAGTCCATTATGATAGAGGAGTAAATATTTAGACGGCTTACATTATCATTAGAGTATGGGTATTCATTCGTACTGCACAGACACCCACACCCTTCAACATTTATCACTTATTACGAGTAATGAATGAGCAGAAAAAAAGTTTTGTTTTTCTTCCATTTCTAAAGTTTGACTACAAGTCTTCTTAATTTGTTACTTCTATATCAACTAGTATGAATAAATACATTAATTTTCTGTTTTATTAGTTATATTCAATATTCTTCATGCTAAAAAGATGATAAAAAGGTGAACCATTATATGGCCCATCTCTATCCATATTCCTGATCAACCAGCTAACTATGAATAAAGCTTATTAAAAGAAGAAAATATTTTATATGATTTCTTTCTGAATCTACTATATTCATACTAACCAGGTGGAAATCGTGTTCCAGTAATAACAATCATACTAATAATGTCGATATCAGTCACCATATTTGCAATTTCATTTGACATATCACTAAATAATTCACAATTAGAAGTTGATTGATGAAAACTGGCTGCTCTACAATAAGTTTGAGCTAAACAAGCCATTTGACACTTCATAATAGTCGGTGTAATGATGTTAGCGAATGGTAAGCAAGGTGTATGTACACATTCAAATTTCGAACCAGTCATTAAAGACATTAGAAATGATCGTGTATCTTCTCCAACCGAGTGCGTAATAATCATAAATATAAGCCATAAACAAATTCTTCCTGAAGCCATTACCAACTAAATTTGCAAGTCGATGAAATGAATGTATTGAGAATAAAAGAAAAAGAATCTGTTGAGCGATAAATACTATTTCTCTCTCTCTCACTCTTTTTCTCATTTTATTTTATCAATATAATGGGAAAACTAGTCATGAGTTTTATTTAATTTTGTAAAAACACTTATTCACTCGGAAAGACAATTTTTCTTTGCTTATATATTACATGGAGACAAATATATTCACAAACAGAACATACGTTATATGGAATATGAATAAAACTGAAACGCATATAGAATGATCGACTCAATAAAATTAGATCCAAAAAAAAAATAATCAACATTTAGTCGCAAGTAAAGTGTTTCTTATAAGAATAAAAATAAGTTAATTCATTGTGTCCATATATACATTAGATATTTATTCAAACCTACTTCACAGATTATACAGTATATAAATCAATTTTTACGCAATTTATCTAGAAATAAAAAAAATTGAATAATTCTCCAAATTCAAACGCACTGGATTTGGATTTTTCGATTGACTTTAACACGGAGTATGACAACAATTCTACAATTTGTTTTCTGTTATTCTGTATGGTATCATTTCTATTCCTAAAATTTGGATTGATGAAAGAATATAATGATCTGTGATTCAATAGATAATCGTATCTTTCTTCATTGATGTAACAATAATCCAGACAGTTAGGATCTATGTCTATGTGTAATAGTATTAATAAAAGGTAGCACATGTTGTTTATTAGATACATAAAGATGAATAGTTTTGTCAGTATTCTAAAATGAGTTTAATAATTTTTTATTATAACAACACATTCTAAACTATTTTTTTTCTCCAGGAAAAATATTTATCCGCTAAAAACTCGCTTTTCTTTTCTTTTCTCTTGTTTATATGATGCTATGATATATAATGTATGTACCAAAAGAAGAAGACGTTAGTTGGACAATCTTTTTGATTATTTTTTAAAACAAACTATAGAAACAGAGAGTTTGTGGAAAGATCTAGGCTTGTTATAACTACAATAGGAGAAATTATATTATTTTGCAAAAAAATGTGTGTTGAGAAAAACAATGACTATAACATATGCAAGCTTTCTGCAGATGGAAAACAGCATCTCCATAGTTACATTAGAAAAATTACTTCACAAAATTGATGACGTCTTTACTTTCTTTCAATATTTGAATGTATCATACATAACTACAAAATAGATGAGTTTTTTTTCAACGTATAAAGATTTCTTTAACTTCTTTTAGATTTTAATGACAGTGGATCGTCAATTGACGAGTATGCCTGAGTATGAGTGAGGATGCTGTTTTTATCTCATACTCACCCATCGCCCTGAGTCCTGATTATTATTTTTTTTTGAAAAAATATTATCCATTCAGAAAGATGATATGCCTGTATTTAAATGTTATTTGAGAGCAAATATATTCATAAATAGGCATTCTGATTTCTATGGAAAAGGAATAAGGATGAAAAACATGAAGAATAAAATCGATCATTAGTATCTAAACGGAGCTGAATGAACAGATGAGCTGTTTGATTAGACAAGAAAACTAAAACACACTGTACAGTCTTCTTAACTCAAACTCACTGTACTCAAGTTTTTCGAGCGTCTATAACATACAGTATAACAACATTTCGAAAACCTCGGATTTGTTTTTCTATCGTATCGTTTCTGTTCTTGCGTTTTTGATTGATAGAAAAATGTTATGACTTGTAACTCAATAGATAATCACATTTCTGTTTATCAATGTGAAAATTAGGATTGATGTCTATGTATAATAGTGTGAACTGAGAATAAAACAAACAGTTTTTCTAGTATTATAAAATAGTTGTTTATCTTAAAAACACGTTCAAAACTCATTTTTACTTTTGAAAAAATATTCATCTAGCGACTATTTTTCTTTCATTTATATATTGCTAGGATGTATTATGTATCTTGTATGCAAAAGAAGAAAAAAATTAGTTGGAAATTCTTTTCTATTTGTCTGCAAAAAAGAAACGATAGAAACAGAGAGCTTCAGAAAACATCTGCCGGTTATAATCATAATAATATAAACTATGTTGCTTCTCAAAAAAAGTACATCTAAATAAATAATTATGGCAAGAAAAAGGTAACTTCTTTTGCGAATAGAAAGCAACATCTCCATGATTACATCAGAAAACTATTAAACAGTTGATGACGTCTTTTCTTTCTTCTAATATTTTGTTAAAGAAGAATATTCTTTTAAAGTTTTAATATATCATGCACAAGGACAAAATATATGATTTTTTTCGACGAATAAACATTTCTTTTTCTGCTTTTCTCTCTCTCTCCGATTTTTTTTCTCGTTTCAGTGTAGCGAATCTTTTTCTTCTCAATTCATTTCATTAGTCTAATGAAAAAAGAGTCAGGACTTTTTTTTACTTTGAAAAAGAATTTATCCATTCGGAAAGATGAGTTTTCTACTGTGTTTAAATGTTATTTGAGAACAAATATATTTATAAATAGAATTTTTGAATTATGTAAAGTGTATGAGAAACGATCTATTTGACAAAATTGAATTTTAAAAGACAACAATCAACATTTAGTAGGAAATGAAGTTTTCTGTAAAAATAAAATAATTCAATTTATATTTATTTATGAACTCAGTACTCAATAAATACAATCTGAGCACATTAGACGTATCTCACAGACTATACAATATATCAATGAACTGTCACGACATTCATATGGAATAGAGTTGATCTTTAGTATCTAAACGGAGGATAATTAGATCAACTGTTTGATTACACAAGACAAGCAAAAAAGATTAAACATTTCTCCAAAATCCAACACACTTGCGTTCGATTTTTTGAGTGTCTACAATACGAAGTATATAACAATATTTCGAAAATCTCGTTTTTGTTATCCTATCGTGCCATTTCTATTCCTCATTTTTTGATTGATTATGATGTATAATTGAATAGATAATCGCATTTTAATTCATCAATGTAAGAATGATTGATACAATTGAGATTTATATCTATGCAGCATAGTTTTAATAAAGAATAAAATGTTTTATTTAATATTCTAAAATAGTCGAAATAATTGTTTATCATAACAATACATTCAAAACTGTATTCTTCTTTCATCTGTATGTTGTTAGGATGTTTTATGTGCGCAGAAAAAGAAAAAACTAACTGGAAAATCTTTCCGATTTTTCTTCAAAAAAAGAACGATAGAAACAGAGAATTTCTGAAGACATCTACGTCTGTTATAATCACACTAACAGAAACGACGTTGCTTCACAAAAAGAGAATTGCATATGAATAAAACAATGATGGCAACAAACAGTTAACTTTTTCTCAATAGAAAACTAATAAGCTAAGTTGATGACACGTCTTTTCTTTTAAAATTTGAATAAAACATACACAGCTCCAAGATTAAGGTTTATTTCTGATAAATAAACATTTCTTTTCTTCTTCTTCTTCTTCTTCTTCTTCTTCTACAGATTCTAATGACAATGGATTGTGTTCTAAAGTGTATGTTATACACGAATATATTGACATTTAATTTAAGAAAAGAGGTGTCAGTGATACTATAAATCATAATTAGAAGTTCAATCACACAATATTTGATGGTCCAAATGCTCAAGTGATTGATTGACGATCGTTAAAATACAAGTATCATGCATTGTTACGCAGAAAAATTCTGTGATAAATCTTGAGGTGTGAGTGTGGGTGTATCATATCTATCTCATTTACACCAACATCGTAGAAATCTATGATTTTCTTAGAATTGTAAGAAAAGCTCTTGTGCATCAAATTCACCTGTTGAAATAAAAATGCATCATGTATTCTGTTTTTATTAAGGTGATTTTGCAATGAGTTTTCTAATATTCTATTTTTCTCTTCGACTGATCAAAAAAATGTTTCTTTTATATATCCCAACATACACTGGTCGTGGTTATACAGTAACAAAAACTCGACTTTACTCGCTGTTTGTATTCTCAAGTTATGAGAAATACATAAGCTTCAGATTTTTGATTAATTTTCATATAAAAGTAATTTAATATAGAAAATTTCGCATCTGATATTATCATTTCCAGACTTAGATAATAGAAGAGATTTCACAATCAATAGAAAAAAAAGAACGAAAAGATACAAACTTTTTCTTCTTTAAACAAAACAATATGAACAGAAATCAAACCATAATGTCAATTAACTGGTATTTTATTTCAGTTTTAATTATTCAAGTTTCAAAAATACTAATTTTACATTATTTAAGATTGAAAACGATTATAAGGATAGAAAATTTACTTTTTTTACATTAAAATCAAAAGATAATAGTGTCATTAGTGTTTGACTTCTGATCCATATTTTTCGTTTTTTTATTGTTTGAATTTATTATGTTATCCAACACGTTTCTTCTGTTGAGACCTTGTTTATACACTATTTTTCTCTTTATATGGCGAAGGACAGTTGATGCATACAAAAAAGTGGCGAAAGAAAGTAAAGAGACAGTTAAAAATTCGTATCAATATATTGTGTGTTTGATTTATTGTACGATGTGTCAAGTCGTAGTTTTATCGCAATAAAGAATTCATATCACCACTTCATCATTTCTTCAATATCTATATACTCCAATTACGCTACAATAACTAGGTTAAAATTTACTTTCATATGAAAATTAGTAAAAAATCACAAGCTTATATGTTTCTCATACACTATTACAGATAAGCAGTATTTTTGAAACTCAGGTACTTAAAATATAAATAAGGGTGTGGGTGTGGGTGTGTGGGTGGGTGTGTGGGTGGGTGTGTGGATGTGGAGTGTGGGTGTAGGTGGGTGGGTGTGTGGATGTGGATGTAAGTGTATGTATATACTAATCTCACTCCTACACCCACACCCACACCCACCCTCAATGTCCATGTAAAAGAATGGTAGCACTTTGTTCGATAGAATGTCATTCAAAACAAGGTGGCTATGCAAATATGGGTGAAAATACTTAAGCACTTTGACTTGTAAAGTGCTTACATAGATAAAAAAGATTTGTTGAATCAAAATAGTTATTATACTTCGATTGTATTGTTGTCGATTCTAAATATTTATCTATAATCAGATCCGAACTCTGCCAGGCTGAATTAGAATTCCAATTCTGCCCGAAAAAATCTTAGTCTATATCGGAATTCTAATTCTGCCTGGTCAAATTCCGAATTTGACTGAATTCTAATTTTGTCTACAACATATATATTGAAATGAAATACATTTTAACAGTATTCAACACATACTTTTATAATACAGAAAAAATCACAATGATATACGCAGTTCACTGAATGAGAGTGGGTCGTTGATTATTACCATAATCAAGTCAATGCTGTTTCACGCATATTCATACTTTTATTTTGCTAAATTGTTGCGCCATTTAACAAGCATTGTGCAAGAATACGTTATCCTACACATTTGTTGCTTGCAGCGACCTACACCAAAAAGTTGTTATTACTATTTTCTTTGCAAATAAATAAAGAGTTAAAGTTATATACCTTATCTCGTTTTACTGCTTTCTTTTTGTATGCTCTTTCACTTACGACAACGCGACTCGCTTTACAGACATGCATAGTTACTTATCTTGAGACTAAGTGTGGGTGTCGATGTGACTGTGGGTGGTTGTGTGTGATTGTGGATTTGGGTGTGGATGCGATTTGTCGGAGCGTGTGGGTT
>CAJNOI010001801.1:0-12429 GCA_905250115.1 Adineta steineri | reverse complement strand
AGAAATTTTCAAAGTCCTAAAATCCAAAAAGTAAACTTCTGATTTCTACTTTTCTCCTAACCCTGGGGTCTTCATAAAGATGATACAAACATCTCAGTATTACACTAGAATCTGAAAATTTTAAAATTCAAAAAGTAAACTTCTGGTTTCTGCTTCCCTCCTAATCAATAAGGTCACCATATAGAAGAATTTTAAAATTTCAAAATACAAAAAGTAAACTTCTGATTTCTGCTTCTCTCCTAATCAATAAGGTCACCATATAGAAGAATTTTAAAATTTTAAAATACAAAAAGTAAACTTCTGACTTCTGCTTTTCTTCTGACCCTGGGGTCTTCATAAAGATGATACAAAAATGTCAATATTATAGAAGAATTTTAAAATTTTAAAATTCAAAAAGTAAACTTCTGATTTCTGCTTCTCTCCTAATCAATGCGATCACCATATAGAAGAATTTTCAAATTTTCAAAATTTTCAAAAACTGAAATTTTCAAAAATTAAAATTTTTAAAATTTTGACTTGTGGAACTCAAAATTTGTATCAGTTTGATATTTGCCACTCCATGGAAATTGCTGTACAAATTGGAGAACAATCATTACCAACAAATCATCCTAATCTTAAAATGTATGGAGACAATCTCGAAAACGTAAAAAAGAAATTGTAATTTCTTTCTGTATTTTTTGCTGAAAGTAAAGTGAAACTGACTATAGAAACTCTGTTCTTGTTGATAAAAGAATATGAGCGGTAACACTCACCGGTAAAGTAAATAATATAAATATATTGAAAAGATATGCATTGTAGAAAAGACCTTCACGGTTATATTATTATGTCTGAACAAATAGAATTTCGTAGTGCAAGATAAGAAAGGAAGATACTCAATAGGAACATAGAAGAAGTTGGTATTACATTTATTTTTGATCCACACCTACACCCTATCGCAGAGTTCTCAATTTTTCTTCATCATGCGCGACCTTGTTCAACACTATTACAATTCAGTTCCGTATAAGTTATTCTTCTTTTATTTATTTATCAACTATCCCTTTCCATTTTTTCCTTTACAATTTCAATATTATTTTTTACAGCTTTAATGTCACGATGAGTTGGAGGTAATGACCGTTCTTTGATGTCCAGAGCACGTTCATAATATGATAGTGCTTTTGAATAGTCTTTCATACTGTAATACACACCAGCGATGTTGTTGTATGAATTAGCCAAAGATGGATGGGTTGAAGGAAGAGTTTTTTGACGAATTTTAAGGTCTTTTTCGTAGTATGAAAGAGCCTTTAAATCCTCCTCCATGCTTTTATAAACCATACCCATGTTGTTGTATGAAGTAGCCAAATCAAGCTGATGATCTGAAGAAAGAGTTTTTTGATAGATTTCAAGTGCTCTTTCGTAATACGAAAGTGCTTTCGAGTACTCTTCCATGCTGTAATATACACCAGCGATGTTGTTGTACGAAGTAGCCAATGAAGGATCGTTTGAAGGAAGAGTTTTTTCTTTAATTGTAAGTGCTTTTTCGTAATACTCAATAGCGTTTTCATAATCACCCTGTTCATCTTTGATATATCCCAGCTGATTGTAGTAATGCTGCTTTTCACTTTTATTAGATGTCTGTTCGAGTAATACGCTATAAAGTTGTTCAGCTTTATCAAATTGACCAATAGTAATTAATAAGTTGCCCAATCTTTTCCATCCAGTACTACCGCCAGCTTCTTCTCGTATCCGATCAGTAAGTAATCGTAGTTGTTGGTCATCATCCGATGTTAATTCTAATTCAACTTGATAAAGTTGATTCTTATTGTCCATTTGTTTAATTGCATTCACTCGAAAGACGGTGTGCATTGAGAACAAAATTTCTTCTTCTTCTGCCTCGAAATAACTATATTCATTAATAGAGGCAAATGGTGTTGATTTAATAGAAGGATCAATCGACATTATAAAGAGAATGCCAACCGTATCTAGCTTTGATAAAGCACGTCGAGCAAATTCGAGAGACACCTCTTCATTTCGACTGGTGGACAAGAAATTGTTAAATGACATAAGGCCACCTTCTGCTTTCTGAAGTTTTTCGAAGTCTGATTTCATTAGACCTTGGCCTCGATACACTTCAAAAGGTTTTCTTCCATAACTACTGACTTGTTGTTTGTACAGTTTTTCAATTTGTTGATGAATATCACGTAGGAAGAAGCCCATAGTAATGATTATATCGGCATCCATAATTCGAAGTGCTTTATTGAGCATTTTGTAGGTAAAACACTCACATGTATACCACCATATTGCTTTTTCTGGATCATAATCACGCTCGAATTTATTAATAATGTTTAATTCAGTTGGATCATCACTAAAAACTTCGCGACCACATTTTGCCAAGTCCTGAATTACCTTGTCACCATATTTGATATCAAGGAGAATTTCCTTGAATAACTGTGTATACATAAAGGTTGGCTCCAACCGATTTAAATTTTTAGTTAAAGCCATTTCATTGACCGCGAGAAAACTTACGGCTATTGTATCCTGATCACATTGTTTAACAGCCAATCGTAATGCTTGACAAATGTCTTTGATATTTGTATGGACACCTTTAATTTTGGTCCAGTTTTGTGTCCATCCTTGATGTCTGGATTTGTCGCCACAAAAAATATAAACTGCATCTAACTGTGGCATGTCATGAATTTTAGGAACTAAATTTTTGCCTAATGAGCCTGATGTTATGACAAAGGCTTGTTGTTTGTCAGCCTTGTTGAGTACTTGGATGCACTGATTCGGTTCAGTGCATAAGTTGATATTACTGACCACACTCTTCAATTGAGTGAGTGTGTCTTGGCAGTCCTTGTCTGCTTGGTCGATGTTGGCATCTACCCACACAAGAAGGTAGTTTCGAGCCATACATTGTCGTGATTGACGAATATTTGATGGTGCAGCAGCATTTTGGTTTGATTTTGATCCGCTCATTCTGATCTTGCTGTGATTTGTTATTGTTTGAATGAAAAGAAAGATCACTGTTCTTCTTTATATAGGCAATGACTTGTTGTTTCTCGATTTTTCGGCGACTGCAAATGTTTGTGTGTTTTTCTTGTCACTCAAAAACAAACTCTACCTAGTTACTTTTGAAAATAATATTGTGCAGAGCAATAAACAGATCAAAACAAACAAAGTTGATGGTAATATTATTGAAAGAACGAACAAAACAGAAGCCAACAATTCAAATTCGTATTATTATTATTCTTTCCAACTTTTTCTTACCTATGTCTACATCATTATTGCAGTTTGTTAATGTGTAAGCAACATTTTTTTCATCGAGTAAAAATAGAAAGAGAAATACTATTTTTTCAATGGATTAGTTTTTCTCTTACACTCCTTTGTCAGACATTATACGAATGTTTGATGAATGTATGAACTTTTTTTATGAAAAGAAAATGAAAAAAGTTTTATGAGATTTTGTACATCGAGCATGCTTTAAATATTATGTCAATGGATGAAAAAAGACATATAGTCTTCATATTGATGAAAATAAGATCGAAGAAGCTTTGTTGATCTCTGTTGAAACAAGCAAAGTGTTTCATATATGATCACAGAAGTTTTCTTAAAAACATAAAAATATTAAGAAAATTTTTCATAATTCGACTATGAAATATTATTATTGAACGAAAGAGAAATAGTTTTATATTCATAAATATGCAAATGACTATTTCAACTGACGACGGAAATTGAAAAAATAAATTTTCTTTAAAAAAAGGAGATGCGCAAGAACTATATACTCTATAGGAGAAAAGAGACTTATTGAATGCTTTATCAAATGATGTATTATTTGAAGTGAGATAAAGCTCCTCTATGAGGTGTTCAAATGACAGTTTGTTGTCGCATTAAAATAAATAATTTGTGAAATGATTTCTTTATCAAATTAATATTATAAACTTAAAAAAAAAAAAGATTTCTGTGTAAAATTGTTACGAATTAGCTGATTGTTTTACTTGTTGTCCGAATAAATCAAATAGATAATGCAGATTTAGTATTATCAGTTGAATAAATAAAATGATTATAGAATTTGTAGTAGGTTTAGTTCATTGACTAGACAAAAAGCAAATGAATCATAAATACAATGAAAGGGTGTGGGTGACGAGGGATATTTTACTCTCATACCCGCACCCCTATACTCACCGACACACACGTTCATATCCACACTCATACCCACACCCACCCCACACCCATGCATTTAATTTAGTTGATCTATTTCTGTAACTTATATTGTCCTTTGTGACACTTCTGAGCGTGATGCTCATTAAAAAAATGAGATATTAACATAAGACACCTCTTAAAACGATTTCTCTCTTAGTTTGAATCCGAGATCACAAGACTATAACTGATTTTTCTATATTATAGAATGAATTATAATTTATCATATCTTCAATATGTCTAAATATATCAATACATCGTAGATAAACGATTATTCTTTTCCTTTAGTTCTAATTAATGATGAGTACGAATTGAATGATTCAATTATAGGATGTCTTGATGACATATCAGTATATATACTGCAATTTTTTAACTTTTTCTCCATCATACGAGGTGTCGTTCCACATTATTACAATTCCATTTCATATAAGTTATTCTTCTTTTATTAAAAAGAACCCTCTTGTGAAGAATTAGAAATGTAAATATGTCTGAGAAGGTCATTTATACCATATCAGTCGGCTTTGTCACTTACGTTTTTATTATTTACAAAATTGTTCTCTGTACGTGTACGCGAGTCATTACAACATAGAATTAATTCAAAACATCAGTAAACAAAACGTTTTTTTATTCATCAATTATTCTTTATAATTTCTTTTTCACAATTTCAATACTGTTTTTCAACGCTTTCATATAAGGATGAGTTGGAGGTAACGCATGTTGCCATATGTCAAGAGTATGTTCATAATACGAAAGTGTTTTCGAATACTCTCTCATCTCGGAATACACAAAGCCGATGTTGTTATATGAAGCACCCAATTCAGGATGATTTGAAGGAAGAGTCTTTTGTTGAATTTCAAGTGCTTTTTCGTAATGTGAAAGTGCTTTCGAGTACTCTCCCATCTTGGCATACACACCTCCGATGTTGTTGTATGAAGTAGCTAAATGAGGATGATCTGAAGAGAGAGTTTTCTGACAAATTTCAACTGTTTTTTCGTAAAACGAAAGTGCTTTTGAGTAATCTTCCATGCTACTATACACACTACCGATGTTGTTGTAAGAACTAGCCAAATCGGGATGATCGGAAGGAAGAGTTCTTTCTCGAATTTCTCGGCCTTTTTCGTAAAATGAAAGTGCTTTCGAGTACTTTTTCATGCTATCATACACGCTGCCAATATTGTTGTAGGAAGTAGCCAAATCAGGATGATTTGAAGGAAGGGTTTTTTGTTGGATTTCAAGTGATTTTTCGTAAAATGGAAGCGCTTTCGAGTAATCTCCCATGCTATGATACGCACTACCGATGTTGCTATATGAAGCAGCCAAATCAGGATGATCTGCAGGAAGAGTTTTTTGACAAATTTCAAGGTCTTTTTCGTAAAAAGAAATTGCTTCTAAGTATTCTCCCATCTTGTGATACACACTACCGATGTTGCTGTATGAAGTAGCCAAGTCACGATGATATGAAGGAAGAGTTTGTTTTCTAATTTCAAGTCCTTGCTTGTGATACCAAATAGCCTTTTCATAATCGCCTTGATCATTTTTGATATATCCCAGCTGATTATAATAAATCGCCTTTTCACTCTCATTAGACGTCTGCTCGAGTAGTACGTTATAAAGTTCTTCAGCTTTATTGAATTGACCAGTTTTAATCAATAATATGCCTATTCTTTGCCATCCACTACCACCAGTTTCTTTTCGTATCCGATCAGTAAGTAATCGTAGTTGTTGATCATCGTCCGACGTTAATTCTAATTCAACTTGATAAACTTGATTCTTATTACCGATTTGTTTAATTGTATTCACTCGAAACACGGTATGCATTGAGAAGAGAATTTCTTCTTCTCCCTTAAAATAACTCACCTCTTGGATGGAGGCAAATGGTGCTGCTTTCAAACAAGGATCAATAGACATTATAAAAAAAATGCCCACCATATCAGGTTTTGTTGAAGCATCTTGAGCGAAACTGATGGACACTTTTTCATTTATGCTGGTGGACAGGAAATTGTTGAATGACATGAGTCCACCTTCTGCTTTCTGAAGTTTCTCAAAGTCTGATTTCATTAGACCTTGGCCTCGATACACTTTAAAAGACTTTCCATCATAAGTACTGACTTGTTGTTGATGTAGCTGTTGAATTTGTTGATGAACATCACGTAGGAAGAAGCCCATAGTAATGATTATATCAGCATCCATAATCCGAAGTGCTCGATTGAGCATTTTGTAGGTGAAACACTCACGTGTATACCACCATATTGCTTTTTCTGGATCATAGTCACGCTCGAATTCATTAATAATTTTTAATTCGCCTTTGTTGTCGGGATATAGTTCGCGACAAAGAATAACCAAGTCCTTGATTGCATTATCACCGTATTCCATATCAAGGAGTATCTCCTTGAATAATTGTGTATACATAAAAGTTGGCTCCAACTGATTTAAATTATCAGCTGAAGCCATTTCATTTATCGTAAGAAAACTTACGGCAATTGTGTCCTGGTCGGATTGTTTCACTGCCGATTGTAATGCTTGACAAATATCCTTGATATTTGTATGGACACCTTTAATTTTTGTCCAGTTTTGAGTCCATCCTTGATGTCTAGATTTGTCACCACAGAAGATGTAAATGGCATCTAACTGTGGCATGTCATGAATTTTAGGAACCAAATGTTGACCCAAATAGCCTGATGTAACAACAAAGGCTTGTTGTTTGTCAACCTTGTTCAGTACTTGGATGCACTGATCTGATTCCGTAAATAGGTTGACATCGTTGGCCACGCTCTTCAATTGAGCCAGTGTAATCTGGCAGTCTTTGTTTGTTTCATCGATGCTGGCATCTACCCAGATGAGAAGGTAATTTTGTGCCATACGTTGTCGTGATTGACGAATATTTGATGATGCAGCAGCATTTCGATTTGATTCTGATTCGCTCATTCCGATCTTGTGGTAATTTTATTGTTGAAGGTGAACTTGTCAGTAGATATTGTTGCTTGAATGAAAAGAAAAATCACCGTTCTTCTTTATATAGGCAGTGACTTTTTATTTCTCGATTTTTCGTTGTCGCTCAAGGGCAAACTCCACCTAGTTACTTTTGAAAATAATATTGTGCAAAGCAAGAAACAGAACAAAGCAACCACATTTGCTGGTAATATTATTGAAAGAACGAACAAAACAGAAACTAACAATCGCATTCATTTTATTGTTATTCTTTCCAACTTATTCTTGCTTCTATCTACACCATTACTGCAGTTTGCTGACGTGTAAGCGACATTTTTTTCGTCAAGTAAGGGTAGAAAGAGAAATACTGTTCTTTCAGTGAATTAGTTTTTCTTTTACAGTCCTTGTCAAACATTAGATTTAATATTTGATGAATGTGTGCAATTTATTATGAAAAGAAAATGAGAAAAGTGTTGTGAAGTTTTGTGCATCGAGCATGCTTTAAACATTATGCCAATGAATGATAAAAAAACGTGTAGTCTTAATATTGATGAAAGTAAGATCGAAGAAACTTTTCTAACTTATCTATTTTATTGTAGATAATGGATTCCATTATGACAACGAAATATTGTAAGAACTTTTTTGTTTTCTGTTGGAAAAAGAAAAGTGTTTTTGTCCACGATCATTGAAGAGTTTTATTGAAAATAGTTTTTAAAAATCACAATAAATAAAAAGAAATTTCTTCATAATTTGAGTATAAAATACTATTATTGAACAAAAAAGGAATTATTTTCCATTCATAAAGGTGCAAATAACTATTTCATCAAATGATGTATTATCTGAAGTTACACAGAGCTTCTCTGTGAGGTATTCAAATGAAAGTTTGTTTTCATGTTAAAAGAACTAATTTGTGAAATGATTTCTTTACCAAATTATGTGCTGTTTATTGTTTGTACACTAGAACAGCTATTTTAATATAGTATAAATAGTGTATATATGTGGTGGTAGAAATTATCGAAAATTTCAGAAGAACTATAGTACAAAACAGAATTTATGCAAAACTTTCGCACTATCCCTTCTTATCTAATAAATATTGATTTTAGTTGACAGAAAAAAGAAGAAACTGAATAAATATAGCAATAATCTTGCAACAGTATACAGGCATACACCACTACATTTATGTTCATTACAAGTCATATTTAACGAAATTCCATGAAAAAACGCTGTTAAAAGTATTGTGAGAGAATTGTGTGTGGTATATAAGTGTTATATATAAGACAAATAATTTCTTTTCGTTTAAATCTAAAAATAAAATGTCACTATTATGAATACTGATCTATAGTTAGTCATATAAAATGCAAATATCAGGAGAAAGAAAGGTTGATAAAAAAAAGTACATTAAAAATGAAACAAACAAACGTTAATGCAGTTTTATTATTCTTGTCATTCTTTTTCGTCCTTGTTTGTATAATCACTTATCAGAATGAAGAGAGTGTTTGTAAAGAAATGAACTTGAAAAGAAAAGTACAGTTGCATATTCTTCTTTCTTTCTCATCGTCTGTTACTTTAATTTCTTTGAATGGATGAGTTAAATGTATGAAAAGCATGGTGAAGAATAGTTTGTTGGTTTAAAAAGGTTATACTACAGAAGATGTTTAATTATCTAAAACGATTGCTTATATAAGTCGTTTATTCTAATGGAAGCTATTGTTTTTTATAATCAAAAAATATATATGACAAAAGTCTTTGGGTGTGGGCGTGAGTGTGGGAATTCTACTTATTTTACCTACTCTCACACCCATCTTATTGTAATTTTGTACTTTGAACAATTTGATTACACGTATTTTTTATTTATATAAATCAAGAAATAAAAGATTATTTGATATTTAATGACAGAATTATTTTAATGAGTATTATTGAACTGCAAGAAAATAAAAATTATGAGTTTAATATTGGTTGTTGTTGTTGGTATCGTTAAATACTTCTTTTGTTCGAATTTTGTTATTACTTCATCACTAACATAGAAAAATGCTATTGAACATTATTTGTACTACAAATTAACATTTACTATTTACTATTTACTTTTATTACTATTATTTTCATTCATCAAGTGATGACTATTAATACTTTGAAAATCTAATTTTGTATTTCTTCAGACTACTTTCGCAATGATACATATTCGTTTTAGTTATTAAAAAACTCTAAATTCTTCTTCTTGATAATTCAATGTATCATAGATCGTGTAGTTCCTTTGAAACACTTAGTTAAAGCTTTATTAATTTAAGTATTAAATGCATTATAAAAAACTTTACAGATTTTCAAAGGACTGGAATAGATCATGGATAAAAAAAAGAAATCTTGTTGTTCATAAAATATATTATTGAATAGAAAGTATCTTTTTATTGAGTTTGATTATTATTTTAATCATTTTCAAGATGTATCTTATTATGCAAAAGGCGACTGATGATGTATCCTATTGAAATAATTACATCAAACAATCCAGTACATATCTAAAAAAAGAGAATCTTTTTTTTTGTATGGAAACGTCAGAAATTGGTTTAATTTTGAAAAATAACTTTTAAATTGCATAGTATTTTTAACCTGTAATTATATTTAAAGTAATCTTGTATATCAAGTGAAAATGGTGTTTATATGAAATAGTTTGAAGGCATTAACTATGAATATGTGATTAAATGTCGTTAATAATCAAGAATGAGAAGAAATTTCATTATGTTTACTTCTTTTAGCACGTAATTTAGTTTAATCTTTCAAGAAAAAATATATATGTTATTCATCTATACATGTAATTTTATATGTAAAAATATAAAATATAGATGACTTTGATCACCCCTAATGCTATTGCTAGGAACAGAAGATTAAGTTTATTAATTGTAATAAATAGATTAGTAATCAGTTTTGAATTTCATTGTTCATGTGAAATCTAATAAAAGTTGAAATAACGAGAATGTTTGATTGAATTTTATAATTTAACTGAAGAGAAAAAAGTTCTTAATAAAATATTTATAAAAAATATTTTTTCGAAAACAATAAATTTATTTTGAATTTACTTTTCGAAAACGATTCGTTTATTCAGATGAGTTGCATGTGGCGCTTGTTATCATTTTGTTTTATAATATCGATAGATATACCCAATAGTTGTTTTATTTTTGTACTGATGATGAAAAAAGTTGATAATCAACATCAGCAATAATTTTTACTCAAAGGACAAACTATGGTCAGTTCACTAGAAGAAAATGGTACGAAAAAAATTTTAATTTTTTGTTTAATTTCATATATTTCTTTTTAATTATTTTAGTAATATCAATTGAATTATCAAATACAGTCTATGAAAATGATAATAGTTTCGATTCAGGTATAAGTTCAAATGATAGTGAAGTTGAATAATATTAATATAAAAGTAAAACTTAATTTCATTTAGTTTTTTCGTAGTATAGAAAATTGTTCCCGATATAACAAAACAACATTATCGACTATATTGGATCATAATGAAGAAGAATGTTATATTGTAGTATGCCAAGTTTTTATTCCTTTTATGATAGCAGGATTTGGTATAGTGGCTGCTGGATTAGTTCTCGAATATGTTAAGGTATTGATTAATATTATAACTCTATGTTTTTTTTATAGTGTTTCTATTTAGGAATTAAATTTATTTAAAGAAATAACTGAAATTTATATATTGGTTCCATTTTTACTTGGCTTAAAAGGAAATTTAAAAATGACATTAACACCACGTTTATCTACGTAAGTATGTAATTAAAATTCATTTCAAAACATTCCATATAGACTTCTATGATTTTTGACTAATATTGGAAATATAATTTTAACACAATTACAAGCTATTGTTATTGACTTTCTTGCTGCTCTTGTATCACTTGCTATGGGATGGGTATCTCAAGGACATTTTAACTTACGACATACACTTGTTTAATTTATTAATATTTTACATTTTGTTGTGCATAAGATCAAATAAAAAATCTATTCTAAAAGATAAAAAAGATAGTATCGTCAATACACTTTAAATATTATAAAAGAAAATACGATATATGTCAACACATAATTCTTGTTGATATTTAGTAATGAAATGATAAATAAATGTGTTAAAAAAAATATTTTAACATTTTATAGCTGTTTCTTCATTATATTTGTAGGTTTTCTTTCTCTCACACAATTATTTGTTTTTTTCTTAAGGTAGAATCATATTATTTGTTATTGTCATTTCATATAAACATAAAGTGAATTGCTGCTTCACTCGGTGATTTAACAACACTTGGTATTTTAGCTAGCATCGGTGGGTTTTTATTTAAAGTTATAGGTAGGAATATTTGTAAATTCAAAATTTATATAATAAATCATACATTACTTAGATAATTATACATGGTTACCTATAATGATTACAATTATTTTTTTAATTTTAACACCGAACTGGATTATCATCTTTTCTCGAATGAATGTTAAACAATTTGTAAAAAAATTATTCTATTATAAAAAATAACACAACATTTAAAAGTCATCCGTTGTTGCTGCAAATGCTTATTTCAAGGTAAATAATAATAATACATAGGATTCAATTTAATCTTTTTTGTATTTGTTTTTTTAAATAGTATAGGTGATCTTATACTTGATTTTGATGTTAAAAAACACTCCGTAGTGTTGCTGTTTTTCATTTTGTTATGAATAGTAAATATTTATTTTTTATGAAATAAGAATTGTCAATAAATGTTATTATCTTTAGGTGTAGGCGATGATTTAGTAGCTGTTCAAACAAGTCAATTATCTACTACATTTCATCACCAAGGCAAACCAGAAGAATTTCAAGATATTACACAATATCATGCTTCAAAATTATTTCCTAATCCATATAAAATATTTTGTTCAACTAGTATATTATCGATCTGATTGATTGAATTATCGATTATTTTATAATTATTTATCAGAAAGTAATTCATCAAAGAAAAACTTGAATGCATCCATTATGTTTAATATTAATAAATAAATGTTATCACAAGTGATGTTTACTTTTTATGAATGATGAAAAACCAACTTAGTTGATTTCTATGATCAAGAATAAACGATATCAAATTTTTTTTTAATTTTTTTTATTCGATCGTGACACGGCAAATAATTTTTTACTTTGTTTATCATAATATACAATAACAAAAAAATAGGCAAACATGTGCATTTGTCCTTGTGTTGTATAGTCACGGATCATTGCCTTTTTTTCTTCCTATCTTAACAATTCTGCGTCGTCATTGTATACGATCGAAAAAATAAAGTGCGCATGCTTGTATTCACCTATACATATAAAAA
>CAJNOI010001800.1:0-12432 GCA_905250115.1 Adineta steineri | reverse complement strand
GAAAGAGAAAATAATACATTATAATATATTGGCTTCTCTGTGCAAAAAACGAAACGAAAGAAAGAAAAAGACGCATCATAATATATTGGCTTATCTTTTCAAAAACGAAATGAAAGAAAGACAAAAATGCATCAAAATATACTGGCTTATCATTGCAAAAGAAAGTATAAGAAAGAGAAAAAAAAATATATCATAATATATGGTATTATCCCTCGAAAAAATTATACGAAAGAAAGAGAAAACAAATACCAAGTGAAAGAATCATGTGATAAATATATTTTATCGAGTAGCTTTTAAAGCAGAACACAACACAACACAACACAACACAATATACTGTTGTGCATTGAGTGTTTATTTTTTTCCAACATAAAGAACTATTAACAAATCAACTAATACAACGTCAATATAATTACATCACTTCATCTAACAGTGAGTAGCAGTGAACCATTTTTTTTTAATTCGACTGAAGGGGACCTCCGCCTTCCCAGGTGTTTCTAAGAAACGACCGAGCGAAAATTCTTGAAACTTTCGGGGTAGATGGGTCTCGATCCGGTGAAAAAATTTCGGCCAAAAAATCACGATTATTTCAGATTATGAGCAACTTAATCAAATTATTTCTAGAAAAAATATCTTTTTTCAAAAGAATCCGATTATAATTGATTATTTTTCATAATCGATTAAAAAAAACTCATTTTTTGCTACTAAATTGGGTGAAATCCACAAAATCGATCGAAATTTCAATTAGATCAAATACAATTTCATGATTACCAGTCGATCGTAATTGTTTATTCTGTAGTATACCGGATGAAAACTTCATAACCGATTAAAAATCAAAAAATTGGTTAAAATTCGATTTCGGGATTATCATCAAGTATAACTGATTCTTTCGTAGTTAATCAAACTAAAATCTCACAATAGAATAAAATTCAGGAAATTGATTAAAATCTTAATTAAATTTGTTATCGTTCCTTTTTGTTCTTCTTTCATAAAACAATAATCATCCTTTCTCTTCACAATATTCATTCCTTAAACTCAACGATATCAGTAGTACGTGAGGAAATGAAAGAGAATCAGTATTCTTTATTGCATGCGATATATCATGCCATAACACTTCCCCTCCCCACTAACAGAGAAAAAGAAAAAGTAATAGGGCAGAACGTAAACATCAGAAAAAAATGAAAGTAATTCATGAAACAGATAATTAGAATGAAAAGTAATGTAAGCACCCGATAGTGTATAGATGAGACAGAAATAAAGAACAAGGAAGAAAACAAATAAAATGATACGCAGCAAGCGATAAATTTTCAACACACTCAACGATAAGTTATAGTAAGCGTGTATGTTCATCTTAAAGAGCGTTTATGATGACTATATTAGAAATTGACGAAGCTAGAAGGGTGGGGTGTGGGTGTGAGCGCTGGATCACGGTGTCTTGCGGTATCTCAGACACGATACGCACACACATATACCCACTTCCACTCCCACACCCTAGTACAAGCTTTTCTTATTTTTCTAAGTTTATTTTTTTTTTAAACTAAATATTAAAACTTCGATAATAGCACCAATACTACAAATTAATATCAATCGCGACAACTTTCAATTTTTTTAATTCACACAGGATTCGCCGTATTCTGCGCGGCTCATCCTTTGACAACCATTATTCAATCGTATTTTTTTGAACTAAAAAACACACGAATACTTAAAATCTCTGTCTCACGCGAAAAGGGCAACATGACCGCGCGCAACCCTTGCAAATTAGTTCAATTGATACCATTTTTTTAATTTTAAAAATCACTATTTTAGTCATGAGTACAGGCACGGATTCTCGCATTCCAGAGCCACCCAAAAACCAGCCTTCCTACCACAACACTGACTCGAACTGGACGGATGTTGATGACTGGATCGCACGAGCAACCGAAGCTCAAAACCAAGAGTATGCAAAAAATGCTGGTCGCACAGAAAACATAGCTGAAACTATTGATCAAATTGAAACTTATATTCTCACAACGGCTTTTGGCACTGTAAGTTTATTGTATTTTAATATAGTAATTTCTGAAAGATAAAAAATAATTTTAGAACGGTGTAAAGCAGTGCTGCTTGACTGTAAGCTTGAAATTTTGGTACAACCACGTTTATCGCTCAATAGCTGCAAAAATTAGGAAAAGAATGCAGAAACATGCTCGATCGACAACTGTTAAATTAAATGCAATATTTGTTATGGCACTGTTGAAGGACAAAGTGAAAGACGAAAAAACAAACAAAATGAAAAATGCTGAAACTACTGTGCCAGGTTAGGAGTTTTATGTTGCTTTTTTTCAAGTGCTAATAGATTAAATTTTACAGTATTTTATTTCAAAAATTCTGATGGCAAATTCAAATACATCGATTTGTTCGCTAGAGTATACAACGACTGGGCTGCTTATTTAACTGAGAACTGGATCGATCCAGCTTTGATGTGTTACCCCAAAGATGGACATTATGGCCAAGAACAGAAAACAGATAAACCAACGTTTAACCCTGATGTTTTGCCCGATCTTGATATAGAAGAATCGCCTGCCTGTGGCGTGCTTCGAACTGGGGTACGTTGGACCCAGAAAGCGCTAGCGGTAGTAACTCCAATATTGACGGTTGCTTCTGTTGTTGGCATTATTCCTGGATTAAAAAACATGAAATGCATTAGCAAGTTGAGCCCCATGATTCAAAACAGTTTGTTTTTTTCTCTTTTTTTACATATGCATTTTTTAAGAAAAATTCAAATTTTAGCAAATAAATATTATCGGTATGTCAACTTAGCATCGACAATCACGTTGTAAGATTTTATTACCGCACATATATGTGTATCACAATTTTAGTTGGTCATTTTCAGTTCACTCGTTAGCATCGGCGACAAAATGACTCATGGCGGTGATTGGACGGATGTGATTGCGGAAATCACTGTCATCGTAGCATCGGTCCTTAATTCTCTTGGAGATGATTTAACAAAGCGATATTTGAAAGGAAAAATTGCCGCAGGACAACAAGAATTGACTGCTGCACAAACTTTTTGGTTCAACCTTTTTGCATGGTCTCGTTGTGCTTCCACAGTCGCCGGTGTTTTGACAACTTTGTATGTAATGATGTACAAACCAGAATGCTCAGCTATGGATTATTTCTTATTGGCCAGCTCTTTGTACAGTTGCTACGGTACATTGACATCTCCAAAATCAGCACAAGCGATCTTCAACCAAGTAAAAGCAGAATATATGAAAGAGTTATTGGTATGCACTTTCTTTTGAATAGCAGCCGTCCTTGGATGGCTTCTGTAGTATTTTTTTGTTTCATTCGTTTTTAAAAATAAAGGTCTGCATTTGTAGGTTGCCGAACAGAACAAAGCTACTAAAACGAAAACGGAAAATAATCAGTCTGCTGAAAAAGACAAACATAATACGGATTCTGACACCTACAAGGATCAACATGCAGATGCCAATAGGAAAAATGATAACGCAGATGCTGGTAACAATGTTGATAATGGAGGTCAAAAAGAGCCGCTTAACGAAGAGCTCATTAAAAAACGTGATGAATTGGCAGAAAAGATGAAAGTGAGTTTGAAAACTGAGACAACCAAACTTTTAAAAATAAATATAAACTTTAGAAAGCTGAAAACGACGAGCTCATTAAAGAACGTGATGAATTGGCAAAAACGATGATCGTAAGTTTGAAAAGTCAAATAACCAAACTTTAAAAATAAAGTTAAATTTTAGAAAGATGAAAACGACGAAGCAGGAAAAGCAGCTTATAAATACTATGAGGACAACTTTGTGTTAGCTTTCAAAAACACCGAAAATGAATATGTGATGAACAAGCAACTTGTTCGAATGATGCAATATGCACCAGACATCCGTGAAATGTTTTGGTAAGCAATGCCTAAATAAGTCATCTAGCTTTATTGAGGTGAAAAATTTCATGATGAAAAAAACGTAAAATCTACTTATTTTTTTAGTGAAATCGCATTAACGGAAACGACGTTGGATATCAAAGACGGTATCTTGCTCGTCAACGGTCAACTCAACATTGACGGAGCTTCTTTGGCTCAAGTTCATAATCCTGTTAATAATGCAGATGTTGCTGAAAGATTGAAAAAGAAAATAGAAGGTGCTGATCCTGGAGTATATCAAAAGGGAAATCAAACAGATCGAGAAATCCTATTTCAAAAAATGAACGATTTCAATGTTCTTTACACAAACCAGACAACGGATGCACAGCGTCAAGTTGAAGATGAAAAATTCATCAATAGCATACAACATTTTGCAACAAAAAAAATGGGATACCGATTCTTCTTTGAAGCTGATGCTCGAAACTTTGAAAGGCAATTTCGCAACGATATAGGAGTAACATTGGATGCATATGTAATTGACGGCAAGAAATTACTCGAAGGCATGAGTACAGCAGATAAACAGCGACTACATCAACAGCTCAACAAGCTTGGTGTCGGTGTTCTAAATCCGGCAACGAAAAAACAAGAGATGAAATACAACCCAACGCTGTTTAATGCTGCTATGAAACTGGCTAATGAAAGAGGGTGCACGTCGGTGAGAGATCTGGCTTCATACATTGGCATTATGGAACATGAAAGTCGAATTAGTAATGTGGACAAAAATACATTCTTAAATGATGTTATCAATGGAACAAATAATAGATTGGGAACAATTCAACAAAATATCGATGCACTCATACCATTGGTGGAGAAAAATATGGAAGGCAATAAAAATCATCGAGGGTAAACTGCTTAAAAATAATGATTTTAAAACATTCAAAAAATTATAGATTCCACAATTCGCTTGAAGCGTATGAACATTCAATGCAGCATGTAAAACATGCAATAATGTCAAATGGTGCTGCCCGATGGCCACTCGCAGAAGTGTATCTTAACGATCCGCTCCCATCAGTTACAAATCCACGCTGGAATCAGTGGGGAACAAAAGAAGGGAATATCAGACGCTATTATGATCCACCTGCACCCGTACCAGCACCTGCACCTGCACCCGCACCCGTACCTGCACCAGCACCTGCACCTGCACCTGTATCTACACCCGCATCCGGATCTGCACCCGCACCCACATCCCACCCCTAATCACGAACGCTAGCTGTCAAGCAACTCAACTCTTTATAATGTAGTTAGATTCTAATATGTATACCACTAATTAACACATCATTTATCCGCGTTAAATAAATCACAATATTTTTTTTCAATTTTTTGATTTGTGAACACGGTTTTTAATTACCGCTAAAATCTTATTTTTATTTATTTCCATTTATTTCAGATCTTTTCTGCAAAAGTTTTCGCAAGTGTAACACAGTATGTCTCCTGACTCTGTAATTCATGATTCGAAAGAGAAATGTAGTAAGTTTTTTTTTATAGAAATTTATTTTGTCCATCAAATGTATCTATTATTGTTATAAATACTTCATATTTCAGTGCATACTCACTCTCCTGATGAACTTCGTTTGATCGCAATTCAAGCAGTTTCTGATAAAAAACGAATTGGCAATGTTATTGGTTCTTTCGAAAATCTTGAGCCTTCCGTTATTGCTTTTATCCGTCACCATTTCAAAATAGAATTGCTCAAAGTGGTCAAAGCTAACATTAAACACAAAATGGTTCAATTGATTACTCAAGGCAAAACGACTTTCATAAACGAGGGAAAAGTTGGTTTGACTGTAAAAAGTAAATTTTTTAACGATATCACCGAGCAGTTGAGTGATAATGGCGTTGAGTCACCAGAAGAATGGAACATTGAATTGCAGCGATTTTTTCATCTGCTTATGAGTCGATTCGTCCCATCAGGTGAGCGACGTTTTGATTTTAAAAAGTCATAAATAATAAAACCGTTCTAATTGTTTTAGGTCCTGAAGAAACCTTAAAAAGTTTAATTTTTCAATGGTTTGAATCCGGTGAAATGAGCCTTGAAACTTGGCGTGAATGGAGTAAATGGTTCAATGAAGGCGTGAAATTGTGCACTCTCAAAATGATAAGATGGCCAGAGGCTTCGCGGGGAGACGTCATTCAATTGAGTTTCTTCAAAGCTCTGAAAAGCATTCCAACAGATGATTTTCAAGAAAAAGATGGACTTATCGTTGTTTTAAAATTGTACCTACAAGAACCGGAAATTAAAACAGACGAAAATAAAACCACGCTCAATGTTGTCGGTCGCACAATTTTTTTGAGTTCCATCAAAAAGAGAATTGAAAGCATGATGCAAAAAAACAAAATTCTGCAAGTGGATATTTTTGCTCGAGACGTGTTTCACATTGATGCTGATTTGGAAGGTAAATATTGGCAGGGAAAAAATTTGTGCGTTGTTACCGACAAAGTCAACGTATGGGGTGATCGGATCATTAATGTTTCCGGCAGCGGTCATGAAGCACGAAACTGGAAAGCTCAAGATGGTGGAATTGGATGTGACGGTACAAATGGTAAAGATGGACATCCAGGAGAATCCAGCGGCAACATTGCCATCATGACAAAAGATATTTCAAATCCACAAAAACTCAAACTTCTCCTCAACGGAGGAAATGGCGAAAATGGGCAAAACGGAGGTGACGGTGGTGATGGTGCTAATGGAAAGGGAGTGACCGAGAACGAGCTTAAAGCTGCTTGTGTCAAGTACGACAGCTTGTATCGTACAAACTGGAGCCATTTTAGCAATTATGAACCAGAGAACTGGACTCGCACTTTATCCTCTTACAATTACAGTAAAGAATATTTGTACTACGAATACATAGATTCAGACAAAAGAACAATGGTCTATTCGCTTGCAAGCTACGCTGGATGGACATATTCCTGGTATGAGCTTTTCGTTTGGATCAAAGGTACTGACGGTACTGCTGGAGGTGTAGGTGGACGCAATGGCTGCGGTGGAGAGGGCGGCAATCAAGGCGAATGCAATGTTATTAATCCCGACACTGGTGTTGAATTCACTGCTGTCAATATAACCCAGAATCCAGGTCGTAACGGAACTGATGGAACTGTTGGTGAATGTGGAAAGTCCGGCAGTAATGGAAATCATATGGCAGTCATCGATCGATCTGCAAGTGGAACAAACAAATTTTTCTATGGAGAAAAATCTGCCACAAGGTTGAAAATGGAGTATTACGCCAAATCAGATACCAAACGCCGCATCAATGGTTATCGAAAACACGTTGAAGGCGAATCATCTATTTTCGGTGAATTTGAATTTCAAGATATTCCCCAAGGAGGAGTCAGAAAGACGAAGCAAAAGCAGAAACAAGAACGATCTACTGAAGCTCAAACAACAATGAAGAAATCTATTGTGCTTAATAAATTGTGGCAAAAAGCGGCTGAACATACAGCCCAACTCGATGGAGCATTAGCTACGGCCATGGTCACAGTCAAATCTACAGCGACTGCTAACTTTGAAATCGAGGAAAGCTTGGAAGAAGAAGAATCGACGGAACAAGAGCAGGAAGTTGTTGTGGTCAAAGAAGTCAATGAAGATTCACTAGAAATCCGAAGAACAAGGGCGAAGAAGTCTAACATGATGCCTGCCGAATTCCTGAACAGCTTACTAGCAAAGAAAAGTCACGAAAGCGCGTGTGGTCTCGTACAAGAAGTGATCACGTATTTCTTAATTGAACTTAGTCATACCGACTTGAATCGCGCAAGTATCCCAATGCTATTACGATGTTCCAGAATACGACAAGTCATGGAAAATCCATTCAAGAAAACGTTAGTTGGAGCAGTACAGAACAAGAGAGAAGGCGGTTTAACTCTTACTGAACTGGAAAATCTCAACAAACAAGCTTCTCAAAAACGTCAGCTGAAACGTCTAATTACAAAGCATCGCAATGACGTTTCAAATTATGCAGATTATTGTCAAACTGCTGAATTCAATACTGATTCCAAATTGACGCCAAAAGATGACAAAATATACAATGTAAAGTTCATTGAACCGGCGCTTACTGCACTTTGGAACGTCAACATTGATCAAAAGCAAGTTGTTGCTGTTACTAAAAAATTGTTTAATGACTACTTGCTCAATGAAGTCGACGGTGCGTTGTTATTAGAGATTCAGAAAACACGCAACAACTTGAAGACGGAAATGGAAAAGCATCTGAAGAATTTCGGACAACATCAGATTAATTGGGCCGACAAAGAGACTTGGGAGGCTTTCAAAACGAATTTAACGGAAGAAAAAACTGAAATTAAAACTATTATGAAAGCCATTTCTGGACTCAAAATTAAATTAACCAATTACTTTGAAGAATACGCAAAGCTGATTGCTGATAAATCTATGCTTGAAAAAGCTAAAAGTAAAGTTCAATCCGGAGGTAGCAACGAACTTGAAAGCAGATTTGGCAAAGTTCCAAAGTTTCACAACGGCGTTGAAAAAAACTTGGAAGCAACACACTTTTTAATCCGATTCTATCATCAAATGAAACGATTGCTGGAATTCAATAGAATTCTGATGATTGTCAATTTAATTTATCATGCGGAAACGACAAAAGCAGGCCCTGCAGTTATAAAATTGATTAAGAGTTACCAAACCTTAACATTAGACAAACTAGTACTTCGAATTGAAAACGCTAAAATCAATCTAGAATCCAATTTAGTCGAAGAATACATGAGAGCAAAAGGCTTCCACAGCTCGGCTTTCCGTTACCTTGTAGCAGAATTGAACAAAAAGAATATTGAAATTTATGGAAATGAAGATTACGGCAACGTCGAATTGCTCGAATCATGGAATCCAAGTGGAGAGAAACTTGTCAGAATTGCCTTCGATGGAAATCAATACTATGATTTAGCAGCTGATTCCCAGCTTCGACAGTTGATTGCAGCAAGATCAAATCATTCATGGACGAAATATTTTGAAGATTATAGACAACACTTAAATTTCAGACCGTGGGATTACACAACGTCATCAAGCAAGAACGACTTTGCCAGCTATTTTCCTTCCGGTTTTGTTGCTTCTGTTTTTGAATGGATCGATTGCTACGTTGCCTCGACTAACGATCATAACGTCCTCAAAATGCTTCATGAAAGATTTGAACTTGATGGCAATCATCTGGGAATTGCTGATTTTCAATTTCTCATCTCAACAGCCATTTTGATACAGTCTCAATACCACGTTTCGCCCGATTTTCTTTTGAATCTGGCTTCCTCGGTTCCTCAAACCAAACTCGTCGATACTTTCTTCATTGCAAGAATTGAAAGTCAATGGCGACGACAACTGAAACACGCTTTTGGAATTTCTAAACTTCTCAATCTGATCTCTGTTTCTCGTCTGAAAATACTTTTTGCAACCAAATTGAACGGTCAAAATATTGAAGAAAAAAACGTTGACAAAGCTTCTCGTCATGCTTAGCGCCACTTCAACGAACAACAAACAACTCGAAAAGATGAATCTATCCGATTGGATTATTATGGCCGAAAAACAGAAATACTTTACGTTCAGCAATGAAATCAAGGAATTTGCAAACATTGGGTATTACATCATCTACCTTAAGCAACAAGATCGCCGAGAAGCTGCGAAATTAGAGGAAATTCTCACTAGCAAGGATCGTGAATTTCACATTCCGGAACAAATCATTGCTCAAGTTTGTTCTTTAATCATGCACAATGAAGTCGTCTTCGATGACAATTATATTATTGCCTTGATCAGATTGCTCGAACTGGCAACAAAACACAGTAAATTGTCAAAAACAGGCAAACATGAATTTATCTGTGACGAACTGGAACAACGAAAGATCATCGAGAAAATCAAGGGCGAAAGCGCATACAAAACTGTAATCACAGAAAAGCCTCGGACTTTAGAGACAATTACGGAATTGATCAAAGGAGTACATGACACAGAGGACGAGAGAAAAGAACGTCAGGAGAATTCTCAAAAGATGGCTGCGCTCCTCAAAAATCCGTCAGGCAACGGCTCGGTGAAACATTTGATGAAAATTGATGCTGCCATTAAAAACATTTTTGGAGTCAATCTTCGCGAAACTCAAAAAATGGCTATCATTTATGCCGTTGAATCCGGAAAGAACTTCTTGTCTCAAGTGAATACAGGAGAAGGAAAATCGTACATTGTTGCATCGATTGCCATCATCCGAGCGCAACAATTCAAATCAGTCGACATCATCACATCGTCTTCGGTGCTTGCTCAACGTGATGTCAAGGATATGCGACCTCTCTATGAAGCCATGCATCTCAATGTGGCGCACAATTGCACTGAAGGTTTAGAAGATCGCAAACAGGCCTACAAAGCAAATGTGGTTTATGGTGAAATCGGTCGGTTTCAAAGAGATCATTTGCTTCACGATTTCTATCGGAAGAATATTCTAGGAGACCGTGAACGACAAAGTAGCTGTGTAATTGTGGATGAAGTAGACAATATGCTGCTAGATAACGGCAACAATATGCTTTATCTGTCTCATAGCGTGCCTGGACTCGAATTGCTTGAACCGCTCTTTGTGCACATTCAAAGAATCATCTGCAGCCCAACAGCAAGTCGAAGAAAAGAAGAAGCGTTTTCGACAGATAGTATTGAAGTACATATTTTGAGTGATTTGTTAGGTAGAATATCTAAGGAAGATTTGGATTTGCTGGCTCTAACTTCTATTGCCAAGCAGAATTGTGCAAACGTTTGGGACAAATTAATGAATATGGAAATCATCGATTCTGGTGGTTATTTGAAAATACAAACGGACGAAGATTTTTTTGAAGCATAAACAAGGTCTCCTCGCTGCTTTGAAATTAGTGACAACTGAACTACATGCAACAAAAATATTATCTGCAATCAGAGTAGTCGTTAACCGACAACGCGAAATTCCGATGCCTCGCTACCTCATTCCATTCTGCCGCCGACATCTTCGAGAGTACATTGAAAACGCAAAACGGGCATTGTTTATGAATCACAACGAAGCGTACGTTGTTGATGTAGATCACACTGGTGAAGATACTGACATTACACCAAAAGTAACAATTATCGATCAAAACACCGGCGTCGACTTGGCCACTTCGCAATGGAGCGAAGGCTTGCACCAATGCATTCAGATCAAACATGCCTGTCGCGTCAGCCCAATCAGTCTCAAAGCCGTCTTTGTGTCCAATGTATTTTACCTTAAAGAATACAGCAGAATCAATGGTCTCAGTGGAACTCTCGGATCAATTGAAGAAAGCAAAACTTTGGTCGAACTCTACAACACCGATTTGATCCGATTGCCGACGTTTCGAGCAAAAAAGCTTTATGAACACGTTCCAGTAATTACACAAAAAGTTGAAGATTGGATTGATTCTATTTATGCAGAAATCGTAGACCAGGTGACTGCAAAGCGATCTGTGCTGGTTATTTGCCGATCAATTGCTGATGTGATGCAAGTCAAGAATGGATTGAAGGAACGTCATTTGAATGATGAAAATGCATCAAATGCCGTAAACAGTTGCTATGAGAACATGGTAGTTTATCAACGGGAATTTGATGAATTCGATTTCAGTGGAGAGAACAAACTAAAACCAGGTATGGATATCAATAAGGATTTATAAAAATAAACTATTTATTTTCTGTTTTAGGTAGATTGATTTTGGCTACAAATTTGGCAGGACGAGGAACAGACATCAAGTTGAGCGATGAACTCAAACTTGTTGGCGGTTTGCATGTTATCGTGTCCTTTTTGCCCGAGAATTCGCGAATCGAAGATCAAGCATATGGTCGAGCTGCACGATGCGGAGATCCGGGTTCTGGCCAGATCATAGCCATCACGGACAAAGTCGATGCTACGGGAAAGCCGCCATCAGTATTCGAACTGAAAGTGTTCCGAGACAACGCTGAAGTACAACGGCTCCAATCCATGACTGATTACTACAATTACCACACCAAAATTGAAGAAAGCTGTCTTGCCGCATTCAAACAACATTGCTTGAAAGCGCTGCGAAAAACGAGTGAGAAAAAAAGTGGCACCGATGTGCCGACGAAAGAAGAGATCATTTACTTTGCTTTGTTGGATGAATGGGCGTTGTGGCTGGATTCTCAAGCAACTGCGATCAAGGAATGTGCTCAAGAACGTAGTGCAGCAAAACGCGGCGAAATTGTTGCTTCTGTTGAAGCTTTCTTGAAAAAACATCCAATCGAACCTGTTGAAACTGCGTTGAAATGGGTAAATGCACCGCAACCTCTAATTGCTCTGGGACTGGTCTACATTGATCAACAAGAATATTCTCGAGCCAACATAATTCTCGATTCGGTAATCACAAAATGCCCAGAATTTGCTGGTGAAGCATACTACTACAAAGGCATCATTGAACAACAATCAGTCCGCAAAGTCAAGGAAATTCCGAAAGACATTAAGCAATCAATTACCAACAAAACGCCTCAAGTTGTGATTAATGCATTGTCTGGGAATTTTGCTAACACAACATCCGAAGCATATGAAACGACGAAAAAA
>CAJNOI010001799.1:0-12441 GCA_905250115.1 Adineta steineri | reverse complement strand
CTATGTCGTTTAGTTGTTGAAACAGACGAAATCAATATGAATGGATATAGTTGGGAACAATTAATTGTTAATCATTTACCACGATTAAAATATTTTCATTTAAAAATGATATTTCGTCTTAATGATCATGATAATAAAGAACAACGAGTTGATGATTTATTGAATTCATTTCGAACACAATTTTGGCTTGTTAAACATCAATGGTATATTCGATGTGATTGGAATCGTTGTGAACAATGTGATAAGAATAATATTTATCTTTATACATTACCCTATGCTTTCCACTCTTATTTTATTCATGAACCGAACTTTAAATCAAAATCTACTTGCCATTTAGATAATGATTATTCATCATATGATAATGTTCATACTCTTGGTTATGAACTCGTTCCTACGACTAATCAAATTTTACCTTTCTTTCGCTTCGTGAATCTTCGACATTTGGATTTATATCTTCCTTTTGATAAGCATTTCATTATTATGATACCTAAACTTGATCAATTGATTTCATTATCAGTAGCCCCGTATCATATAGATGATAATTTGAATTTTGATGATCAATTACAAACATTACTCGATCAATCACCACATCTTACTTCATTAACATTCAAGAATTGGTCATTGTCGAAACGGAGACCGCCTTACGAATATTCAAATCAATCAATTCATCAACTTAATTTACAGGATATTGATCAATGGTATAATACTGAACAATGTGGTCGATTAATTCATTCATCATTAGGTAAACAATGTCAAATACTTTCAATAGCTGTTGAAAATCGTCAAAATATACTCAAATTGATTCATGGAATGTTTGATCTACGTGTTTTGAATGTTCTATGTCGAGATGATATATTGATAGAGAAGAAAAACAATTCTTCATTATTATCAACAACTGATGAATGTATCGATTGGCTTCAACAATATTTACCATCAACATGTACAATCATTAGAGATAATGATATTATAAAAGACAAACAACAAATTTCATATAAACCTATTCGTTTATGGATTCAATAAAGCAATGAATATTTCAATATATCTTAAAGAGTTTCTTCTATATATACTGCAAAAAGTATTTGGCAATTGTTTAAGATTTGTTATATACAAATGAAAGAACTGATTTTTTCCTCGTAGATCTTTAGATCATTTTCTTTGTAATGTAGTATTTATCGAAAATTAAAAGAATATATTATCTGTAGTTGAAGTATTTAAAAGCGTGTATGAATCATATCTTCTTCTTGTGTTTTGAAACAATCAGGCGGAGGCGAGTCGATCTTAATCTTCATTTTCTTATTGAATCTGGCACCTTTTGTTGACATTGAAATATTCGGATAGGATTGTGCAGTTCGTTGACATTCATTCATTGCAATACCTAAACTATCTTGTGGAATCCATATGATTGGCTTAGGATCTCGTAATACGGGATTCATATATGCATTTTCCATTGTATTATCATAAAAATCCATCACAGCATCATTTATATTAGAAATCATACTAATATCATCGGTTGTTCGAAGATATTGGAGTTTGCGAATCACTTTTCTTGTTACTGGAAATCTTCTCTTGTGTGGATTTTCTAAATGTGCATATTCTTCAACATCGACTGGTAAATAATATGTAAGTGGATCGAAACTAGAACGCATAGTCATATAAATAATAATTGTAATTGCAATTAATATACACATAAGAACACCTTGAGGAATAGCAGCTTGTGAACCATATTCATTCTGTACAAGAAAAAATAATGCTGCAAGCATTATTTCCATTAAATAAACACCGGTAAATGATTGATAAATTGCTCTTGGAAAAGCAAGACCACCAGAATCATTGGGAAAATCATTCACATAAAACATTGCATAACTATAAGCAATATAAAATAAACCAAATGCTAATCCAGATATAATCAGTATAAGAGGTGCTATAATTGAGTAAACTAAAGTAATAACAATAAAATTTGTAAAAATAGGAAAGATTGTACCCCAATCAAGACTCGAAAGTGTAAAATATCGTCTTGATTGTTTTCGTGGTGTATTATCAAATAATTTTCCAAGAAGATAAAATGAAATTAATGTTACAATTTGTAGTAAAACACCACAAGCTACAGTTAAACCTTGTAATGCAATAAAACTAAAGAAGAAATTACTTGCAGTTGGAATATTTGCAGCAAGTATTGTTGCAGCACTAGGAGGATTTTGAACAATATCAATAATAACACTAGAAACACTACGTGAAATGGTCACAAATAAAAATACATTCGTTACTTGAAAAACAAAATAAGAACCCTGGACATATCGGTCAATTGAATCAGTGGTAGGTTTACCGGATAATTTTGCCAATAATTTTAATACAAAAGGTAATAATATCATTAAAATAGCTAAGAGAATAGTCGGTAGAAGACCAGTTATTAATCCAATCAATGCTTTTGGTAGATTATAAATTATTTTAAGAAAAGTTAGTTTATCTGTAAGATATGTGATATTAGAAAGAATACCAATAAATGTAACAGGAATAGCCCAAAAGACAACAAGGGCTCCAGTTGCTGCTACCATAATAAGTTTTCGAATTTTCTGTTCATAGTAAGTTAATTTTAAATTTGACCAAACGATATTTAATGGTTTTATATCAATATATCGAGGTGTCATTGCTAGCGGAATAGATGCTGCAACACTTTGAACAGCCATATGAGCTGCTATTTGTGTATTAAATTGAATAAATGCCGAATTGATCGGTTTATATTTGTTTAGATTTAATTTTGCTCGTTCAATTTCTGTATTTAATTTCGAGATAGTCTTTTTACAATATGTTATAGCATCAACTTTTTTACCGCAACACAAAGATGAAAGTATTGGTATTGATCCAATTCGCATTGTTGGATGTTTCTTTTTTGGAATATAATAAGTTAAAAGATCTTCTTCATCCTCATCAATTGTAACATGTTCTTCTAAATTAATTTGGTTATTTTTCATCATCATCTTCTTCTTTTTTGCTTCATTTTTTAATGCAGTTTTAATCAATTTACATTCGATTGTTTCAAGTTTTTCAACTAATTTCATACGTTTATTTGCTTTATCAGGAAGATCTTCAAGATTTCGATTGAGCCAAATATGTTTAACACCACCGGGAAATTGATTGAATATTCGATAAAGTACATCAGGACATAAGTATTCTTTTGGTATCGCAGTCACGAGAATTGTTGTTGCACTAGCACGTGATTGATATGTTGAACTTCGTAATAATGCTTGACGTTTTTCTACAAAAACTTTCATTTCAACATATAGCATAAAAAAATATGCACCAAGAAAAACATATGCAAGTACTAATGGAGCAATATAACGTAAAGAGTGATGTGGTGAAATATTACCAAATGTTAAAATATCAAGTCCATTTTTACCAAAAGCTTCACCTTTTCCATCAATTGTATAAATTGGAAATAGAATAACTCCTAAGACAACAAATGAACTTAAGAAAAATATGGCATGAATATAAAGATAACGTGCAAAAAAATAAGCATCAAGACCAGATGTACGAATAAGATCTTCTTTTGGCATTTTTAATAAAGCTGGTAACCATCCATAAGGTGTTCGAGGTAAAGGTTCGACACGTCGTTTTTCATCTCCTAGATATGTTTTTGGTTCATAAATACGTTTAAATATTGTTCGAGTACAAAGAAATATGACGATTTCGATAACAGCAATGATCACAGCAAAGATGAGTGTCGTAAAAAATTGCGAGAGTGAATAACCCTGCATACTTTGAGCAACTCTAGTTGTATTAAGTTGCATTTGTAAATAAATATCAGTCGTTCACGTCAAAAAGTAAAATTACAAACTGCAATATTAAATATAACATTTATTGAATCAACAATATTTTTTTCTATTACATATATTAGTAAATGGTTACATATAAAAACAAAACAAAAATATGAAATTGAATCGCTTGAAAAGTATATTTTTTATATAGAATAGGTAGTAAAAAAAACAGTGTCGTTGATAAAATATGTTGAAAGAATGATAAGTTCTTCTTGGTGATTCATTGTAGAGACAATGTTACATAGAACGAAACGAACATTAGAAAAAAGATCGAGTGCGTGAGAAAGAAAAAAAAGGGTAGTGGAAGTAAAACGATATACATGTTGCATATATCTTCAGGTAAGTTATTCATTCGTTCGATGAGTAATTGTCAACTATGTGAAAAATATATGGACTATCATCATAAGCTTAATTTTGTATTCTACATTGTAAATGACAAGAGATATTAGTCTATTTAATAGAATATTTAAGCATAGGCATATTTACTTTATTGACATTCAATACATGCACATTTAATTAACATATGCTATTATTGTCAAGAATATAATGGCTTTTACAATAATAATGAATAACTATTCATCAGTTTGATGATGATTCTTCCTTATATAATAATATTTATTTTAAAAAAAATATATTGTATTTTAATCTTGTCAATATAATTATATACCTGTTGAAATAAATATTAATAATATCCATATGAAAAAAAAGTATTAAAAAAATACTTTTAATTCTTTTTGATTTAAAAAAGTGGAAAAGATTTATTTTTCTCACTATTTTTCAGTTTGTCTAGTTAATTTTCATACTTTTATCATTTTAATAAGTACTTAATACTTGGATTGTATGTGATAGTCATAGTTATTTCATTGAGATGATAATACACTTATGCATTTGGTACGACACTCAAAATTCAAAGCAGAATTTTTCCAATAAAGAAAAATATGCCGTAATGTTAAATTTCACTGTTCAGTTTAATGAAAAGATACGACTTGCTAATTTTGCCAAAAATGCAAGAAAGAATAAAGTTGAAAATACTCTTCTCTATTTATCATCTCTTATAATTCTTCTTGTCTTCGTCTCTTCTATAGATTCATCTTTATAATCATGATGTCACTAATTCCGATATAACTATCTATGTTATTTCTTTTCTTCTTCAAATATCAACATCAGTTGTCGGAGCTAAATCAAAATTTAAAAAAGAAAGAATATTTTTACTGTTAGCAATTGTTTTTATTAATAGATATTACACGAATAAAGAGAGTGTGGGTGTTTCATTTTATTACCCACACCCACACCCACACCCTTAAGATGGTAACTTTATCAACTGATTATAAAACATATTTTATTCGTTTAGTTTAGTAATAACGAAATGAAAATTTTGACAAAAAAAGTTCTTTTTCATCCATAAATTTTACAATAACACTTTCGAAACAATGAATAAAATTTAAATCATGACTTAAATGAATATTATGTGTTAATTCATGACAAAAAATTAGAAAATAAAAGTTAATTATTGTACGAATAGTGGAATTATTTTCAAGACTAAATTCCAGATCCTTCGCAAATACTTGTTCGAAATAACGAAGATTAAAAAATAATGCACCATTAGTATTAAAAGCAACACGTGCTGAAAGTAAAACAATTCAAGAAAAATTTAAAAAATAAATATTAAATCTTACCACTATTTATATCACGAAAGAGATGAATTACTGATTGTGAAATATGAAATACATGTGTTGCAAGTGAAGATAATAAATAAGCTAATTGTTTTCCTTGTTTAATCATTGTATTTGTTATACGAACATTTTCATCAATATAAAGTGGAATATTATGAAAAAGAGTTTCGTGACGAATCATATTTGATGATGGAACATATTCACATAAGTTATTATTTTCTTGTCGGGAACATTCCGATTGATGAAATTCATTTTGGAAATAGGATCGACTTGTTTTTAACATTTGATTAATATCAATTTTGTTTAAAGATTGATGTTCTCGAAAGTCATCTATACAATTCCGTTCAATATTACTCGAATATTTTTCAATAGGAGAAGAATACTCTTTTAAACTTTGAAAATATTCATTTGATGATTTTTCTATTGATTGTTGATAATAATCATCAAATTTTGAGAATTGATGTTGTTCATTTCGTAATACTAATTTGATTGCTAAAATAATAAACGATGATATGATAAGAGTGTGCGCATAAAGAGTCAAACTCACGTTGTTGTTGTTGTTGTTGCTTCTGTTTTAAAAATCTATCAACAGGTATTCCACGCCGTTTAAGTGTTTCTAATGGTGATGAAAGTTTATCACTAATTGAATGAACCAATGATTCAAGTGGTTTTTTATGAATAAATCGAATTAATTCACTGGCAATATCAATATAATCAAGTGTTGGAAGATCTTTATGAATGTATAAATTGACTTGATTTTTATCATATTCAAGAACACATGAACTACAATTTGTTGACTTATCTAATGTAATTGTTCGATATTGAAATGTTATTTCACATTGAATTCCTTCACTTTCATAAACTGAGAAATTTTTTCGTAATAAATCCAAACGTTTTTCATCAATATTTTCTAAATATTCTCCCTAAAAAGAGAAAAAAAATCATCTTTTACTATTCCAAAAAAATAACTGTTGATCACTTTTACCCGTTTATTTACAAATAACATATCCAAACGATGGTCAATCAAGTCATAAAGTTGTTTACTTCGTTCAGTCGTAAAAATCAAACCAGTATGAATTAAAGTTCTCTTCACAGATTCTGATAACCATTTAGCTCCAAATGTTTCATATAACTTAATTAAATCTGCTTCATCCGGTGCACATAAGGGTTGAAGATCAATAGCTGATTGATGATCATCATCAAGATAAATATCATTTGGTTTTGCTATTTGGAAAACTTTTTCATTATTTCCATTTTCATGTTTTATTATTTGATAACCTAAACACCAAGGTTTATTAATTAAACGACTTTTTAATGGTTCTTGTTGAAATTTTTGTTTAATATTCGAGATCGATGCTAATTGTTTTAAGCAATTTGTGTAAACACGTAGTTTAGCTCTAATCATTTCATCAGTATTTTCATTTGTTTGAGAAAAATAAGATGACTGTCGTTCAATAAGTAATTCAATTAAATTTTCTGCAGATGGATAAGAAACAACTCCAATACTAAAAAGAAATGAATTAGCTTCAGGACCATAATCAATATAATCAATAAGACCACACGTTGCTGTTTCATCATCAGAAGAAGAAGTTAAAGTTTCTGAACGAATAAATACTTGAGATGGTTTTGAATACGAAGAAGAAGAATGAGGAATAAATGATTTATATGAAACTTTTTCAATAAATGTTTTATTAAGACCATCTAATTTATTTAAATACGCAAAATAAATTGGAGCTGATTCAACTGTTAACATTTCATATCGTTTATCCATTAAGATATTAAATGCTGTTTCTAAATCTGGACGTAATTTTATTCCAAGTAAACTTATATCAAAACAATGTGAAAAACATTGAATTATATCAGGTAATAATGATGGACATAATGGATTTGATTCTATTTCAAAGAAAGAAATTATCTTTTATTCAATGTACTATAATATTTACCTTTAAAAACTGATTGAGGAGTTGTTAAAATAATTTCTGCTGATTGATTTATTTCAGGAGGAGATGAAGGAAGAAAAGATGTTCTAATCTGATTATTTTGCCAAACTTTTAAATAATATTTTCGAAAATTTTCTGCAAAATAAATTAATGAATGTGGTAATTTATAATCGGATTTTATTCTTGATCCTCGATAATGTTCTTGTGCAATACGAAAGAGTAAATCTTGTAAATCAGGTGCTTCTTTAACACCAAGTTCTTTAAGAAAAAAATATTCTTCTGATATTGGATTAATATCAATCCAATCAATGATTAGTAATTCTTTCCATTGAAGTTCTTTTGCAACTAATGGAAAATGAAGTTCATTTCCTTTATATTTACGTTTAATTTCACCATAATATTCTAATGTTGTTCCTATTAGACATGAATTGTTTTTTAAAGAATTTAAATCTGTATCACTCATAGTTTTTCGTTGTTTTAATAAATCTTGAATAAAATTTTGTAATGTTTCATTATTATCAGCTGATTTAATAAAATTTGAACTATATGTCGTTGTAGGAAAATGCATTGTTCGACAACCAATTGATTTAAGAAATTCAATTGATAGAGGATATTCTTCATTATCATCTGATGATATAATCGGCAGATTTTCAGATATATTTGATGAAGGAATATAAGATTCTTGTGGTAGTTTCATTCCTTGATTTGTTGAAATACATTTTAATTTTGAAAGAATTGTTTTAATATGATTTGATTCATTACTATTAAATTGAATCCAATGTTGAGAAAGAAAATGCAGAAGAATTTTTGATGTTATTTCATTTTCAAATAAATAATGTTGATTATCAACAAGATAAAATTGAATTAAAGTTTTTATTGATAATTTTGATAATGATAATTTTCTTTGTAAATCTTGTTGAGATATATGATTAACAATATTTGATGGTAAAACATTCGATGGAAGAGGAAGAAGTGATGAAAGATTTAAAGTATTATAAAATTGAATATTTTCTAATTGAATTATTGATGATTGATATGTTTCACGATAACAAATTTCAGACAAAATTTCGTTTATATAGGATTTATTTTGAAATATAGTTGTACATAACCAATGAAGTAATTCAATTAATTCATCATAAAGAAAAATTGATTCGCGAATTTTTTCTAAAATTATTTCATTATTTATATCTTGAATACGTTTATGATGTTTTAATATTTGAATAAATTCATTTTGTCCAATATCAAATGGAACAAGTGGAATGGAAAGAAATTTTTCAATGTATTTTGAATTACTAACATATACTTCTCGTGATGAAATCAATGAAAGTTCATTGTCAGATGGATATTGTTGAACTGGTACACGAATATCTTCATCAAATGAAAAGAATCCATCTAAAAGAAATTTACCTAGAAGAAAAATAAAATTAAAAAACTATTAATTAAAATTGTTCATAATTAATACAAACCGATTGCTTTATTTGGTATTGATGTTTGAAATGCAAAAAAAGAAAGAATAGCATTAAGATGTTGTAAATGATTATTAATAGCATCAAGCATTAAGATGTTGTAAATGATTATTAATAGCATCAAGCATTGTTTGATCATAAATTAATCGAATAATATATCCAATAGATTTAAGAAGTTGTTCATTCCATATTGATATATATGGATCTTGTATATCAATATTTTCACGTTCAATTGTTGGAATTAAATGACTATAGATATGCATTCCAACACCTGTTGACTGATGTGTGCCTAAACCAATAAATATTTGACCTGATGGAGAATATTTTTCTTGAGAATATTTCAATGGAATTAAATCTTTTAATATTTGATTATTTGTTAAAATATTCCATTGTTCTTTTTCAAGTATTTGATTCGATGGAAATAAAAGTTCAATATGAATAATTGAAGGTAAACGTTTTTTTAGAACATTTTCAATTTTTTTATGAAGTTCATCATCAATTTTAACTTCTGATTCAACATCAATATGATTCAAAGTAATCGATGGACCATTCATAATATTAAAAGTTTGTTCCGTTTGAGTAAATAATTTAAAATTTAAGAAATTTTGCTGATTATTTGATTTTAAATTTTTTGATAATAATGGCTTCTTAATTTTATTTACTTGAAAAATCTTAACATTATTAATTTGAATAATAATTTCATTAATATGTCTAGTAAATGAAAGAACTTTAGTTAAATAAGCTTTTAATTGTATTAAATTAAAAATAGGTTTTATTTGATCTTTATTTGATTTATTATCTAATATTGATTTAGTTTGCAGAATATATTTAGTTTTCATTGGAAGAATGACTGAAGTTGATGATGATTGTTCGTGTAGAGATAATTCTTTTCGAAATGTTGTTAACGATTTACCATTTTGCCAAGCAAAAGCTAAACAATGGTTTCCTGATTGTATCATTGGTTTTTCTGAATAAGAAAAAACGGAAAAGAAACCAACACCAAATTGTCCAACAGCATCAATATTTGTATTTCCTTCAGCTATTGTTATAACTCTTTTCCAATCATCTTCATTAAATATATTTCCATTATTAATTGTACGAATTTCATTTATTAAACAATTATGAAAATCATTTTCAGATAAACTAGATGTTTGATTAATACCAAATTTATTATTCATTATTTGTTCCATATCTTCTAAATAAGAATTGGATTCATTTGAATTTTTATTTGAATTAAGATCACATTTTATTTGAAGAATAAATGAAGTTGCATGTGCATCATCCGAATTTTGTATTAATTCACGATAAACAACAAAATCCGACGAATATCTTGCTAACATTTTATCAATTAACATTCTTTGGTTAACTTCAACACGATCTTCTATACCTTCATTTATAATTTTTAACCATAAATCATCTGATGATAAATTTCTGATCTGAGTAGTTTCTTCAACCATTTTTCTTTTTAATCATAAAATTTTATACAATGTGTATACTGTTCAAATCAGTCTCCTCTTTTATATACTGATATATAGAACATGAGTCACGATAGTATAATATACACGAACATACGAGAATGAGAAGTAGTAAAAAGAATATACGCGCACTATTAACAAAACGACATCTATGATTCATAAAATGAAAAAAAATACTTATCTCAATAAAAATTGTTGAAGAATCTTTTGCACTCGAGTGACCTTTAAAAATCTTGAAATTCAATCGCTGTTTTTATTGATAGATATTTTCCACTGTTACTTTTACATCATTGATCTCGAATAATTGAGTGATTACGTTCAATTTGCCTTTTGTTCAGTAGTAGAATCAAGCAACTAAGTATTAATATTTTTTTTTATTTTTTTTGCGTATTTAATCAAATGAATAATATAACACAGTTACAACACTTACGAAGAAATATCCTAAGGATACAGATAAGTATTTAAAAAATCCTTCGTGTCCAATTGAACCTGCACATAAATTTTCTTAGAGAGTATATCGAAAATCTCATGAAGATTTGTTCTCTTTTCGTTATATGCACTTTAATATTTGTTCTTGCTTTCAATACTATTACCATTTGATATTTATTCTTTTTAACTCGATTTTCATTTTTATCTGTTCTTTCCTTTTTTTTCTTTTCGTTCTCTTTTTTTTGTTTCTTTCTTTTCGACGCTCGGAAGAGCGTCTCTTTTTCACCCGGGAGTGTGCTAAGCCAAACTATGGCTTGTTCTTTCGTTATATATATTTTGATATTTGTTCTTGCTTTCGATACTTTACCTATCTAGTAAGCAAGCGCTTTCTTTTTAGAATAAAAGTATACATATATGCACAATCTTATACAGCTATATACTAGGCCTGAAATCGTTACAATTAGTGCTCGTGGCATCTCGAATGTCTCTCTTATTTTTGGTCTATAAATTGAATACTTATATGAGCCAAAACTGTCATTTACAGAAGAAAAAAAATGCAACCCGACGATGCTGTTTGACATATCTCGGCAACCTTATCTTTCCATGCTGATCATAGTCGCAACTAATAAGAAGCTTTGGAATCTCTTCAACCTCAAATTAATACAGAACTCGAGGCAATTCGGGAGCGCACTGTGCAAAATTTACAATCTGTGGAAGCCAATTTTAAAGCATTAACGAAAATCATTCGTGATCAACGTTCGGCTCAACTCCAGCGAGTACATCCTCCGTTCTCCATATCTCTCAACTACTAACACGTCAATCAACCAGTCCAGCGACTGTGGACGTTAATTATGATCCATCCAAACCGTCCTTGTCATACACGATTATTGTTCCTACAACAATAATAGCTCAATCCAAATTAGGTTGGAGTTTATCTGATCGTCAGCTGACTGAAGATGGGCTATCATATAATCGTCTTCGTACAATTGATCGTTCTGAAGTAATTTCCGATATTGAACTCTTATTCTATCAGTCATCTGGTACTAAAAGAGAAATAACTGATTTTCAAAAATGGGATCAAGATCCTGATAGTGGTTTCAACAAGGAAACTAGAACTTTGGAACCTAGACAATTATATTTTGCAGCTGATTTGAAGAGTACTACAACCAAATTCTTCAATCGATCGCACGAAGATCAATTATTATTGAATTTGTCCAAAGATACATCAATTATTATCACCAAACCTGATAAAAGCGGAGGTGTTGTCATAATGAACCGTAGTGATTACATTGGAAAATGGGGACAAATATTACGTAATCGCTCAAAATTTACATTGCTTACTGGAGATCCAACGGGTACTCAGCAATATCGATATATTAAACCAGTTGGTTCAATTTCAGCAAGATTATATGGCTTGCCAAAAGTCCACAAGACCAATGTACCACTTAGGCCGATTGTATCTTCTATACAATCATACAATTATCGTCTAGGTAAATTCTTAGTTGATATTGTCAAATCAATACGTAACAGTACGTATTCATTAAAGAACAGCGATGCATTTATTCAATTTTTAAAACAAAACTCTTCATTATCAATTCACAAAATGATTAGTTTTGATGTGGAAAGTTTATTTACTAATATACCAG
>CAJNOI010001798.1:0-12466 GCA_905250115.1 Adineta steineri | reverse complement strand
CAATATTAAAATGTTATGTTTGTTTTAGAAAAAAAAGATTTACCACAGCCACTTGAACCTACAAGAGCAGTTGTTTGATTAGCACGAGCAATCAATTTAAGATTATTCAAAGCTGTTGCATTTTCTCTAGATGGATAACAAAAACTAACATTATCAAATTCAATATCACCATTAATATTAGAAATAGATTTTTCATCAGAAATATTCTCTTCCAATATTTCTCCTTCATTCAGATTTTTATCATGTACCTATATCATAAAAAATGAAATAGAAAATATTATGATCAAGGTTTAGTATCTAGTATTCAATTAATTTTACCTCATCAATAAGTCGAAAGACGGATACTGCTGCACCTTGAGCTTCCGAAATTGATTGAAAGAAAGGACCAATTGAATTAAGATAATTTAAAGCTTGTGCAAACATATTTACAACCTAAACGAAAGTTCGTTTTTCAGTTACTTTCTTGCATATTGATGTTAAAGCTCACTTACAATAAGAATCTCAGTAATGGTCAGTGTAGGATGATTTCCATAAGACATAAGAATCGAACCAAAAGTGAAACCAATTGAATAGACTATAAAGGATATAAAAAATAACCAACCAAATAAAGCACCCAATGCAGCATCTTTGCGAACAGTACACCATTCAGTTAACTTTAATTCTTTGTCATATCTACATTTAATAAATAATACAATAATCTATAATTCTATTTTTATTTATTTACTGCTTTTGTTCCGATTTACTTCCATTGAATGAAAGAACAGTTCTTAATGAACTGAATACTTCTTGAGCGATTTGTCCAGCTTTTGAATATGTACTTAATTGTTCTTTTGTTTCTTTAGTAATGACCTGTAATTATTGATCAACATTTTAGCGAATTAAATAATAATTTCTACCTTAGCAAACGTCAATGAAATACCAACAACAATTGGAATTATACAAGACATAATTAAAGATAGTTTCCAGTTGAGAATAAAACATATGATTATACTGAAAATCATACCTAGAATAAGTGCAATGACTATCAAGAATTCGAAACCCATCCCATTTTTGATCTTTTCAACATTACTGTAAAGGAAATCGATCATATATAATTATTTGTTATAAAATTATTATATTTGCTTACTTAAAAAGCATCGAATTGTATTGAGTAGTTTGGTTTGTATCGAAATAAGTTATGTTCTAAAAAATGAAAGAGAGATAACACATTATTTTATCTTAAATCATAGTTTAACAAATATATCAGTTTATCATTATCATTACTATTTTCTAATTAATTAGTTTAAACTATTTCTAAATTGTATCAATAATACACTTCTCTGTTTTTTTACGTTAAAACTACCTTCAACATGATCTTTGAGATTCATTCGTATTATTATCCTTCTCTCTTATATATTTTGTATTGATTATTTTTAGAACTTAATTGATATACTAACGATGCTTTTAGAATTATTAGTTTCTTGCTTAGAGAAATATTTTGAAAAAAGAGAACTAGAAATCGATATCAAAATGATCTACTTAGTTTTGTTTTATGTTTGACACGGAGTAAGAAAAATAAATAGAATAACTGTATTTTAACTAGTTTCATCGTTCATAATCACGAATTATAAAGTATTTTATGAGTATAAAAAAATATTTTTACTTACACGTTGAATAAGTGATCGAAAGAGTAAAACACTCATGCGAGATGTCTGCCGTTTCGAAGCAGTTGTCCAACAGATACGTTCAATAAAAGTACATAGAAATATAAGAACACTAAAACCTACATAAACGCAGAGAAATAACAAATTGTTTGTTTTTCTTAATTTCAATCATCATATTCAATAGGCTTACCAAAAAGCAAATAAACTAGATGCATAACATTTTCTCGAAATAAAGCCGTTAATGGAGCTAATGTCGATGAAATAAATTTATTATCGTAATGACATAATCTACAAATGAAAAATTTCAAAAGATTAAAAATAAAAATATTCTTTATTCAATTACTTATGTAATCGATCATAATTTAATGGATTAAGATCAATACCAAAAGGACATCCACTATTATTGATAATTGTAGATGTTAAATTTCGATATTGGTTATTACAATCAACAGCAAATGATGTAGTAGCAAATAATCCCGTGATTTGTCCAAAAAGAATTATGTTCGCGAGAAAACAAATTACATGCCCCACTACGAGACACAGAGCAATAATTATAAGAAGAATATCAATACGGTCAGCAAATCGAAACTATCATTACATGAAATGAATTAATTCACATATATATTTTAAAAAGAAAAACAACATGCTTTCTTTTATGATATTTCTTGTTAGAATATACTTACCAATTGTAAAACACTAATTGGAATATCTTTAGTAGTTTGTTTGATCTCATCATCTAACTTTTTATTCCTAGCATTAGTCTTTTGCCGATTGAAATATTGACGCCAATCAGAAAAACTATAAATAATGATAAGTTCTTATGTGTTCATCAATATTATTTTTTTTTTTAAATCATACCTTTTGTTTTCATTGTCACTATCATTGTCATCAAGTAATTTGTTATATTTCTTTAATAGTGGCTCTTTATCGCTCATATTCTTCTTCTTTTTCTCAAACACAAATTATTATGAAGCATGAAGCTTATTATGGGTCTATATGTATTAGTATAAAGAATGATTGAATATTCTTTGCTTCACTGATTTTTCGTCCTATACCTATTTTATCTGTTTTCTCTTATATTATCAAAAAACGTGGGCAACACTATGTAAAAGGCAGAAATTTTAGATATTTTTTCATAGATGCAAATCTAATTAATATTTTCTTCCTATCTGCCGCGTAGGAGCAATACGTTCTCATTAAAGACTCAGAGATAGTAAATTTAATGATTGAGAAAAACTAAAAAAAAATGAGAATATCATATGTAAAAAGGCGTTCAAATCTAATTCTAAAGCATTTATAGATAAAAAAAATAAATTATCGATTACTTTTAATCTCTATACAAATTAGAATTTTATTAACCGTGAAGAAAACAATAAAATAAATTAAAGAGGTATAAGAAATCAAAATCATCAATCCACTTCTACAATAAAATTTATATATATTTATAATAGATACAATTTTATTTTAAGATCATCATTCATTTCCAAATAGTTACATAATACTAATGATATTTTCTATAAGACCAGATATAATTTTCATTAATAATATGATTTTTTATTTACCATACTCTTCCTTTGTTTAAAAACAAGTTAGCGTTCGAAATGCATTGCATTTCTTCATCAAATATCTTTTTACTATACCTAATATTCGATATATTTATATATACATATTATAAAGACACGTTGTCTTTGTTTTTCGCTTGTTAAACATTGCCTGTATTATTATGAAACGATTAACAAAGACAATGTGTCTTTATAATATGTATATATAAATGTGTAATAAAGATATGCAGTGCATTTCAAAAGCTAACTTGTTTTTAAATAAATAAATAAAGGAAGAGTATGGAAAATAAATGTCAATTAACCTTCCTCAACCGAAAAGAATACTAATATGATTTTTATTTACAAATCAATATTACACATAAATAATTGCTTCAACCTTCATTATGACATCGAGTTAGAAATATATTTATGTAACAAAAACTAAAATTTATACTATCATTCATGTTAAAGGATTGTAATTATAGACTGGTTATAACTCATGAATCTTTAAAATAACGAATTTCTTAAACATATCAGGTATTTTTAAATAAATGAATGAAATTAGAAACGAATAATAGGAAAACAATGACTTCATATTTGTCGGATACTTGATTTAATTCAGTTCCGTTGGTTTGTATCAAGGAATTTATTGCATTTAGATAACAAAAATACAGAGAATAATTTATTTCTTTTGATTTTCCTGATTGAGTCGAATGGAAAACATCAAATAATACATATGATTTAATGGTACAAATGAAACGTTTTGACGGCTGTATCCTATTCTCCTATCAAAGAGAAATTGTGTGACCTCAAGCAGCAATGCGTCGGTCACATTGCTTTCATTAAAGTATATCCCTACAACCTATACAAAGAAAATAGTCGATTTATGTGTACTTATTACTGTTAAAATTATTGATTAAGATCGTATGAAAACAATCGATTATTTTGTGACCATCTTCCAAAATTTTCTTTACATGGAAAATACACACAAAACAATAAGACAGAGAATTTCTCAATCCATGTTTTCATTCATTCATAGAAGTTTAAAAGCACTCGAGAGAAATACCTATTCAAGTACATGTCTATATATAAATTATTTTTATTTTTTCTTTCCATTTCTCCTTGATATGTATGACTCGAGGATGAAGTAAAACAAATTTCCTTATTGACTGTTTCAGTTATGAACGGCTCATTGATATAATCATATTTAGTACTCTACAATCGTATAGGAAATGTGATAAAGAATCTATGATTTATTTTAAACGTGTTTGATGTATGAAAAATAATATTTGTTTTCTTTATTTGCTGATGAATGAATAATTATATAATCTTGCATTTTATAAGAATATGTCAATTGAAAGTTATTTATCTTAGCAAAAATAAATAAGATATTCAATCTATTAAGAATAATCTCAAGCGACAAAATTAATAGAAAGAAACTTTTAAATAGAAATATAAGGTAAAATCAATGTTTTTTTGAATTCATACTAGCTTTTATTTTAATTCATCAGTTAATTGAAAAAGAAATCGACGACTAATCCTAAGAATGAATAAATTGTGAGTGTGAGTGAGGTTCTAGACAACAAGGTAACCAAAAGAGTGCAATGAATGATCTAGCGGTTTCTTCGTGATAAGTTCAAGTGATTTCGCTCTCCGTCGTGGCAAACATTCATTAATATAAATATCAAAATTAATTCTATCGCTTATTTTGTTGTATGATACTCTGTATTAAAAATATATAATTTTTGACAAGTGACCTGATGGAATACAGAATATTTATTTCTAAACTTGGTGGTCTTTTCTATTTATAAATCATTATATTATATTAAATAAATATATATAATTTAAATTCGTGACCTTCTCAACGATAAGAAAAAATAGAAAAACTATACAACATTCTAATTCGTAATTAGTTTTCAGATTTTATTTGACTTAATTCACTTCGGCTTTGATCCATGAAGCTATCTTTATTTTTTAAAATAAATCTTTGTCATTTAATAATATTAATACGAATTTTTTCTTAATTAAGAGATGATATTATACATTAAAGACTAACAAGTCTCAATCCATTTTTATGCCAAAGATTGAGAGATATCATTTTGAATAAAGTTTATAGTCATTCTATTTCTCACATATGATCAAGTACAAATCTACGGTAAGCAGTGCCATGTGCCATTAATTCCGCATGTGTACCGCTTTCCAATAATCGTCCATTAGGACTAAGAACACGAATAAGATCACATGATTGAATAGTAGAAAGACGATGTGCAACAATAATTATAGTTCGTGATGGATTATCTTGCCGTGCAGCATTCAACGATTCTTCAACAAGCTGAAAAAGATCAGAAATAACATGAAAATTTTTGGCTATTAATTGATTTCTACTTATTCAATAGTGTCAAAATTTTTCAACTATCTACCATGAATTACATTTCTAAATTTCAACAAGATAGAAATAATAGAATCAAATATTATATAAGATCTGATATTTTATCAATTTGTATTTTATAAAAAATAGACAAACAAATTTGATTTACCTTTTCATTATATACATCCAACGCACTCGTTGCTTCATCAAGTAATAGAATTTTTGGATTACGGAAAAGAGCTGGTGCAATATGAATACACTGTTTTTGACCTCCAGATAAAAATGAAGTTCCATTCAATCCTATAGGTATATCATAGCCCTAAAATTTTATAAAATAATCATTTTTTTTATTATAAAGCAGCCTGTTTTCAAAGTTCAACATATCATATAGATAAAAATTGAATTTTTTTTAAGTATATAAAAAGAGTGAAATATACCTGCAGTAATGCTTTTATAAAGTTATAAGAATGAGCTTGTCTAACTGCATCAATGATATATTCATAAGTAAATGTATGTGGTGAACAGCCATATGATATATTTTCGACAATAGTGAGATCCAATATGAGACCAATTTGTGTTCATAACCATGATAGATTTAAAGGTCATATATCATAATCATCAACTAACTATTAAAAAATCAATCTTCAAAAGCATGCATATATATATGTATAATAACTTATGTATTTTCTGATTTGAGGAAAAGAATTATTTAGTCGTATACTTATACACATAGTGTAGTATGCTTTGAAATCCTGTATGAATGTATGATAAATCTTTTTTCTTAAGAATAAAGCTCACAAATAATTAATAAAGATAGCATTGAATTTGATCTATTTAGTTTAAAAACAATACGAATATATCTTAAATCGATTTTCATACTGTTAGTTACTATGATGAAAACTGAGAAACAAATTACATACCACGCGTCCTTTATTATAATCGTAAAATCGTTCGAGTAATTCCGTTACTCATTGACTAACAATTTAATTCTGATTCAATTCGGAAGTTTCTGATTTTGTTAAAAAATAAAAAATTGATTCAAGTTGATTTTTCTAGGTCTTTAATGAATAAATTCTCGAAAATACTAATGTCGATAATCGATCGGAAAATGATCGAAAATTTGATTAGATAAGATATTGAAGAGAAATTCTTCTGATATCCACATGGTGTATATGAGATTTTGTTGGTTTTATTAAAAACATGATGAAACAAGAAAATTTTCTCTAATCAAACATATTATTTCAAAGTATTGAAGATTCGACGTAGAAAGAGAAATAAATAAAGACGAATAATGAATAACAGAATACTTAAACAAATCATAGATTTTTGTTTAGACTATTGATGCTTTTGTTTTATTTATCGAAGATTTTAAATAAATAAAATAAGGTTATAATTTTGAGATAAGTATTGAAAAATATATATGAATACTAAATTCGAAGTTTATTATTATTTATTGAGATTTTATTGAATACAGCGTATGATTATACTTCAAACTATAAAATGCTTTTTCAATTGAAGTAAATCTCATCATTTTTCTCATCGAACCGTTCTCGGATCAAAAAAAAAGAAATTTAAAAAAAAGTAAATAAATGTTTCCTAATAGAGAAATTAATCTTGTCTTTATTGAGCAAAGATATAAAAGAGCAATCTTTTGAAAAAAATAACATTTACTTTTATTCAATTTTAGTCAAAACTATAATTCAATATCTTCAACTTGTTTTAAAGAAAAATATTAAAAAAGCAATAAGGATATTTTCTGATTAATTTTATTTAATAATTGAATCCAATTAGAAAAACAAAATGAAAGTTTGACTTACAATGAAAATCTAGTTAAACGAAATTAAATCAAAGAAAAATCATTTCCTTTTTATTGATCATTATTAATTAGTTAATAAAATGATTACTACAATATTTATCTTCTCATCAATTATTATTATTTAACTTGCTCGATATTAAATTTAAAATATTTGAAGAATTCACTCTCTCTCTTACACATGTTCTTATATATCTTCATTCTATGAATATTATTGAGAAAATGGAAATTTGAAATTGAAATCAAATATATTTACTCACATTTACATTTCTATCGTTCAGTTTTTATTCTAATATGACAATCGTTAACAATTTATTGTTCATTCAAATGTTTTGTATTAATATTAATCAATAGAAAATAATCTTAACAGAAACTCATTTAAAATGATTTTAATCTAATCTAATTTTATCCATCATTGATACAATTGAGAAAATAATTCTAGAAAAATACTAATCAAACTTTTATCACTGCGACTATTCTTTTCATATAAAATAAAAATATAAAACTAAGATTTAAAAAAAACAAATAATTATTAATAGAATCGAACATTTGCTTTCTTTTATCTAGATAATAAAATGAAAAGATTTCAAACTCTCATTGAAAATAACTTAATTTAAATAATAAAATCAAAGCCATTTCTTTTTTATTTTATCATACAATTATCTTTTTATTAAACAGTCTAGATTAAGAAAATCATCTTAACTTGCATTGAAATCGATTAAATTATTTTTCAAAAAAATCTATCTCCTATATTCAATAGTCTATTTTCTATTTAAATTTTATAATAGCATAACAAAAAATCATCGAACAAATCTTACTAAGACTATTTATTCATGAATCATTAAACTTTTTTCATCGCTTTATTTACAAAAATTCTTTTCATATTCAATGATTAAGAATTCGACTTGACTTGTTAACCTTGAAAATAATCGATTAGACTGATGATACCTACATAGAAATGTTCTATGTCAAATGGTTAGAATATCTTAATTGCGCTAAATAGATAAAACAGTTTGATTTTTCTAAAGTTGAGTGTTACCGAATCGAGCAATTCTTCTTTAGAAATAACAACAAAATGAGAATATTTTCTTTTTCTACTATAGAAAAGTTCATATTTAATGAGAAATATTCTTCATCTCAATATTAATAGTATTGATAAACAAAACTGATCTGTATTTTATTCTTTTTGTTCTCTCGCCTTTGTGTTCTGATACATAATATATGACGCTGTGTGATATGAACACACATGGATAATAGAGTAATATGCCGAGAATAGTAGTAACACGACCCCATCCGTTCGTCATTGTAATTACACTAAAATAGATAGTAAAACAAGAACAAAATAATCTATACATCTTATTCTTTGTTACAATGTTTTATCAATTTTATTTTGTATTTCAAAATGTTTATTATCTTCATTGGTTATTATCAAACAGTTTTCCATAAAAAAGGAATAAGTTAATGTAAAACATACAGAATTATTTTTGTTGAAATTTTCGATAAAAAAAATGTTTCTATAAAGAAAAAGCTTTTCATTAGTATAAATTACCTTGATAAAGAAAAAACAAATCACATGAAATTTATCTATAGTTATGTGTGTTCGTTCGTATTTATAACACTATACATAGTACAATCTATAATATATATATTTTTTTTTCTTTTTCATCTATACATTAACTAACGGATAGAATAATCGTTTAATGTCTTTTTATTGATCAAAATATATGAAAAACTATTCGAATCTCATATAACATTTTGGATTGAATAATATTTGAATGTATGAACAATCTGCAAATAAATTAGATAATCTTTTAATTAAATATATATTTATTTAATTTTTATATTATTCAACTAGATACACTAAAATAAATTAAGTATAAAGTATACTAATTCGTCGATTATTTTATTTTGTTTTATTTAAAAGTAAGAATAAAACTTTTAAACTATATATAAACTTATTATTAACGCAAAATAACGTGATTTTTTTTTCTTTTCGTTCTGTTACACTAGCACGTTGTCTATAGTAGATAAAACCTTACCTTTTATTAATAGTGTGCTAATGTAACAGAATGAAAAAAACTTACTAGTGTAAATAAGCAAGCGATTACTTTTTTTATATTTTTTCAACGAAATAATCTGTAAGAGATACAAATGAAATACAATTGTATAGATCTAATATTTATTAATCTTTTATACTAGATTGAAAAAAGAGAATAAATATCTTGAATGAACTATTATTCAATATTTTAAATTCACTAAATCAAATTATGTTGAGTTTGGATCTGTATGTATATCATCTAAATTATCTCGGTTGACACAGACGTTCTTGATAATAGATTCATATATTTAACGTGATCTATTCCTATTAAGATATACTCTGATATAGTGATCAATTCAAAGATCAAGGTGGATAAGTTGTTCAGAAAAGACAAAGAAATGAGTTAAGAGAACAGAATATATGCGTATCTGTAAGAAATCAACGAAGTGTACTGATCAATTATATATCACTCTAAAAATATATCGTCATGTTCAATTATTGCTTCTATTCAAAAGATATTTATGATTCATATTTCATGTTAGCCTTGTTGATCACTGAATGGCTATATACGATAAAATTTTGATTCAGAGTTTATTATTATTTTCTTTGTAAATCAAACTTTAGTGGGAGATTTTTCTTATTTAAATGATTACAAACAAGTCTTAACATATCAAATCTAATGAATTTCGTAATTATTTAAATACTCTAAAGTTTAAGAATTCAGCTAGTTAGAATTAAATATAATCATATATGATAAATGTCAACTGAAAATAATACTTTATATAAATTTCCTAGAGTTGATTATTTTTATATATCTACTTTATAGAATGGTGACTAATTAACCATACAAACTGCAAAAATTATTTTAAAACTAATAGGACAAGGTATAGAATAAAACTATATAATTTGTTTGGTTATCAACTAGGTTACCACTATAACATAAGAAAAAATTTTAAAGTGATAAGTAGACATGAACTAAAACGAAGGAAACCTCTACTAAAATATTGATAATGACTCATCATATAGTACTATTATATTATTCTAAATAAATATCTGTTATATATTCTTACTGATCATGAATAAATAAATAATCATTTTTTTAATCGTTTCATAAAAATAATTATAGTCGGATGGTTTTAATATAAATACAAACAAAGATTCAACTAAATAAATTTATTTTGAAAATAACTTTAAAGATTAAAGCAAAAAAGTCAAAGATTTGTTTCGATTTTTGCTATAGTTGTAGGACAATATTAATCTAAAATCTAACTATAAAGTAAACAAAATATTTTTTTCATCTATCGCACTACTGCTTGAGAACAATTCTTACATAAAATACAATAATTCAAATAGTAGTTCTATTCTAATTGTTTTTTCCACAGGGATACAATAATTCTATTTTGATTTACATTTATAACTGAAGTCAATTTTTTTCTCTTTATTTTATTTTATTTGTAGAAGAACTCAAACCGCAAAACTACTATTATAGTAAAAAAAACTACATTTTTCTACCGTGATAGAAAAATCAATTGTAGATTATATTTACAATCAAAATAAATATCTTTTTAATTATATTTCGATGATAGCTGAATATCGATACAAACTTCATTTTGAATTGATTACTGTGTAATGTGAAATAGTTAAATAATTATTCGTAATTATATACTTCAATGATACAAGCCATACATTGTTTAATGAGAAAACAAAAAAAAAAGATGTACTTGATGTATTGAGATGATATTCTACAGGGTAATACTTGTTATATTCTTTTCTTTCTAGTCAATAATACAATGGCATAAGTACTGCCCTTTCTTTATTTGCCTTATATTAATCGAGTACATTTTTTGTTATTTATTATTGCTTTTTTATTTGTGTAATTGGTCCTTTGAATATAATTACAAAGATATAAAGTATGTGACAAGATACAATAATGATCGATGGAGGATATTCTTTCGTTTGTATCTTGCTTTCATTATTCACCTATCCTATTGGATTTTATTTCTTTTTTTCCTTTTATACGATTGCTCCTTCACCTCTTTAATTTCTATCTATTGTCAATGGGCAATAATGAAAAGAAATATTCTTCAATGCGCAGTAAAGAGCTATATTAACTTAGACGATACTTAAAAATATATTTATATATGAAAAAGTTCAAATTGACTTTTATATATTTGAAAGTAAAACGTCAATTCTTACGATTATATAACAATTCAAACATATTTTTTTTTTGTTATATTACATATGAAATTGGTAGGATAGATACGTTTGTTACTTTATACTAATGATAAATCGTTTGAATATCGAAATTTATAATGATCTTGTAGATCAAATCGATTTTAACAGGATTATAAAAGCATTTGGTTCTATGTTCACTATATAATATAATCGAAACAAATTTCAACTCGAAAAATTTATAATATCTACCAAAAAATGACAAGTTAAGTATTTAAATGAAGTTTCTTGATATCTTAATTGAAAAACTACACTATATATTCTTTAATCAGATTAAGTATTACTTTTACACTGATTGCTTTCATGTTAACTAATGCTATCAATTGATTTTAAATGAAATAGAATAGACATTTTGTATCTAAAAGAAATATTTTTTTTCAATAAAACTATACATTTTTAAATAAATAATTATTTATTTTATCGTTAAAAAAACATAGTATGAAATGGACAATATTATCAGTTAATACTAGAATGATATAACTATTTAAATTAATGTAAATAACACAATTTAATTTATCATAAATACTTTTCTATCGATATTCTTAATCCATTTTTATCCTATACTGTTTTTTCTCCAATACACCTTTTTTGTACATCTACATGTGCTTTTCTTTTCATATAATTAAGCACAGATATATCGTTGCCATACTTTTTAATCGTATGTTAATATTACCCATACAATTTGTGGTTAGCCTAAATAAGTAGATCATATATTAGAAAAAAAATTATTCTTCGCATTGTCTTATACACTCTTTCATTCATCTAAATAATCCAGTAAGATATCATCTGTTTCAAATACCTATCATTATCTTTTAGATTATCATTAGTGCA
>CAJNOI010001797.1:1841-12466 GCA_905250115.1 Adineta steineri | reverse complement strand
CGATTCCATTTCCAGAAAGGTTGAGTGTGTTGAGTGTCTATATGGGACATGAGTGAATGATGAAGTGAAGTGCAGAGGAAGAAGAAGAACAAGTAATTTTGTTACTTCGTTGAATGTTAGAGCATCGGCAAGATATTGTGCTCCTTGATTGCCGATTTCATTGAGTCCAAGGTCAAGTGTGATGAGTGCCTGTGTGAAAAGTATGTGAAGGATAAAGTGAAGTGGAGAGGGAGATGGACAAGTATTTTGGTTACTATGTTTACGTTGAATAGTAGAGCATAGTAAAGATCTCGCGCTCCTTCAGCACCGATTCTATTTCCAGAAAGGTAGAGTGTGGTGAGTATCTATGTAAAAAGTGTGTGAATAATAAAGTGAAGTGAAGAGGAAGAAGAAGAACAAGTATTGCTGTTACTTCGTTGAATTCTAGAGCATCAGCAAGATAGTGTACTCCTTGATTGCCGATCTGATTGAGTCCAAGGTCAAGTGTGATGAGTGTCTGTGTGAAAAATATGTGAAGGATGAAGTGAAGTGGAGAGGCAGAAGAAGAACAAGTATTGTTGTTACTTTGTTGATTCGTAGTGCACCGGCAAGATATTGTGCTCCTTGACTGCCGATCTGATTGAGTCCAAGGTCAAGTGTGATGAGTGTCTGTGTGAAAAGTATGTGAATAATGAGGTGAAGTGGAGAGGAAGAAGAACAAGTATTGTTGTTACTGCGTTGATTTGTAGAGCATCGGCAAGATATTGTACTCCTTGATCACCGATTTCATTGCATCCTAGGCCGAGTGTGATGAGTGTCTGTGTGAAAAGTATGTGAAGGGTGAAGTGAAGTGAAGTGAAGTGAAGTAAAGAGGAAGAAGAAGAACAAGTATTGTTGTTACTTTGTTGATTCGTAGAGCATCGGCAAGATATTGAGCTCCTTGATTGCCGATTCCATTGAGTCTAAGGTCAAGTGTAATGAGTGTCTGTGTGAAAAGTGTGTGAATAATGAAGTGAAGTGACAACGAAGAAGAAGAACAAGTATTGTTGTTACTTTGTTGATTCGTAGAGCATCGGCAAGATATTGTGCTCCTTGATTGCCGATTCGATTGACTTCGAGGTAGAGTGTGATGGGTGTCTGTGTGAAAAGTGTATGAATGATGAAATGAAGTGAAGAGGAAGAAAAACAAGTAATATTGTTACACTGTTGATATCTAGAGCACGGTTAAAATATTGTATGTCTTCACGATCTAGCTGATCGTAAGTACGGAAGTTTTCGGTGAGCCACTGTGTAAAAAGTTTAGGAATGATAAAATGACGTGAAGAGGAAGAAGAACAAGTATTATTATTACTTTGATGGTTTGTATAGTTTTGGCAAAATCTTGTGTTCTTGGAACGTTAATTTCATTGTTTCCGAGATGGAGTTTGATAATTGTCTGTGTGGAATGTGTGAATGATGAAGTGTAGTTAAGAGGAGGAAAAACAAGTATTATTGTTACTTTGTTGACGTGTAGAGCATTCGCAAGATGTTGTGCTCTTTGATCATCGATTTGATTATATCCGAGGTCGAGTGTGGTGAGTGTCTAGATGAAAAAGGCAAGGTAAATACATGGTACAAATGAAGAGATATAGTAGTTGGTCGGTATTACATGTAGTTACCGCAGTGAAATTAATGTTGTTCTGACGGGTGTGTTGGATGTATGGATACAAGTATGAAGTTTTATACGATTTTCTATCCTACACAGTATGCAATCGTGTTTTGTGAAAATCGAAACTGAAAAGAAGTTACCAAGGCTGAACTAGCGATAGGAAATTTTTGTCAATGTGTGGCTTTCGTTTGTGAATGTTTGCGAAAGTCGGAAATACATTTCGGTTAACAAAAAGTAGTTTTTAAGCTACTCCTGGGGAAAAGAATTGCGAAGAATTGTATTATGCACCCAAATGACAATGTACTACAGTGAATGGTTTAGAACATAGTAAAATATGGTTCGACACTTGTTAATATCCTGTAGATATGACGAAAGATAGTTTTTTGTTGGTAGTTAGTGGACAGTTTTCTTTACATTCATTATTCAGATTCGATATGTATTTTACATCAAAACTCTGTTTGAGTTATCGAACTTAGTCTTACTGATGTATATAATTTATATAAGTAAGAATATATATTGGCTTCGATAGTTGCTTTTGATGCAACTGTGCAGTTGTGTTCATGAAGCGACATTAATTTACAAAAAGTGGAAAATAAGTTAAATAATCTACTCCGTAATGTTAGAGTCAGCATGAGAAGAAGGTGAATGCATGCTTAAACGTCATATTAGTAAAGAGCGCTGACGATTTATTCTCGAAATTCCGGCCTGAATAAATCGTGCTTCACATGAAATCTGTTTTGATGCAACTTTGTTTAATAAAAGATTTGTTTTAGGAGTAGTATTCCTAGAAGAAATATTCCATGTCGATAGTATGAGTTTGAGTGTTGTGAGTCAGTTTTCTCTGCATCTACAGCAACCGGCACCCTTAGTTGGACATGCTCTTGAAGAAGTATTTGTCGGAAGTATTTCTCAAGGAAGTATCGAGAACGTTATTTATAACAAGACAAACTAGTTTCTCGAAGATTAATTTCTGTCAAAAGCTAATTTCTTATCATCGAAATCGTATTTAAAAAATGCTTACATACAGGTAAAACGCAAATAATAATATTTTATCTCTTTCTTTTCGTTCTTATCCGAATACTGTATGTTTATAACATCATACTTTGCTTGAAACGTGGAATATTTCGATAAGTTTGAGTAGAAAGAAAAAAAACTGGTTTTTCTAATTATCAGGGCACTATTTTCTATATTGTCATAATCCAAGAAGGGAATTTAAGGGGAGAGAGATATATCTGATGAATTATTTTGAGTGACAAATACTTTATTCACTTATATTTTATTGAAGTCATGCTACTTGCATAGAGATTATAGGAATGAAAAATAATTCGAGAGTTAATGGATAAAATTTAGATAATCATGGTAGAAAAAAGTTTACCTGATATCGATCGTAGCTGTCTACAATCGCATTGAACCGCTGACATACGTTCCTCATGGAACACAGGATTGTCAGATTCGATTGGTGGTCAAGAATTCGGTAGACAAGTTCTACCGGTAATGTAAGAAAATTGGTGACTGTTTGATTTGTCATTGTAGATTGCTGAAGAAAGGTGTGCTCCATAGCCTTATATGTTGGTTATATATACTGTTCTCGATCTTATCATTAAATGGGTGGATATTTGTTCTTTATCATAGATTTCACATGATGTCGTAATTACTTGTTGGAAGAAACAAAAGCGAAAAAGAATGATATCAACAAGAAAACGACAGAATCTAGATAACAACTGTAAGCAACTTTTTTATGTTAAAATTGTTTTATTTATATAAAATAGTGCATAACAGACATGAATATTGTGCTCTCACTTATAATTAGTAAAGTTTGAATAAATTTCTTTTATATTTATTATTGTTCAAAATCTATATTATCATTTTATAAGATGGTACAGAATTTATTCTCGAGATACAGAGTCAGATGTGTGAATCGAGGGAAAAAATAAGATGATCAGTTCCATGGTTGACGAACTTTACTATAATTCGATCTATTGTTGGATAAATTTGTCTGAAATATTGAGAATATTTTACTGTATCTTTTTCGTCTATCCGCTGGCAGCTGGTAAAACTCATCAATCGTTTGAACTACCTTCTGATAAACCCGTTACTAGTTGATGAAGCTAATCTATGCTTTCTTTCAACTCTATGAAAAGTATTTTTTTTATTATATATCCATTAATAAACGAAATTTTGCATTGAAATTAATTGGTTTTTTAATTTCATATACTCGTTTAAACTGTTTATCAGTCTGCAACGTATAACATACCCTTTTGCCATATTTCAATCATATAAACCTTCTGATAAAACCTTTTATACGGATATTTACAATCGATGAACCCTGTTTTTGCATTATTTTTCGGGATAGATAAAAGGGTTTAGCATATTTTGATAAACCGTAGAAAATGGTATTTGATACGTTGCATATTGATAAACGCTTAAAATGTTTATCATTTTGCGGGTTATTTTTCAGTGTGGGAGTTTTTAAGTTACACCCATTTGACTATTAAAATCTAATATGAGAGTGAAATAAATAGAATATTTGTAAGAAAAACTATACTGGAACGAGTATTTTTTATTAAAAGTTCATTAGTATCTTTCACAGTACAATGAACGACTCGATGTATTTGCAATAGATTAATATTTTTTCATACTGATATTCATGAGATTTACTTTTATGAATTTGAAAAAAAAATCATCCAAAAAAAAAGTAATCAAAAATCTGTTGCTTTTTTCTACTTCACAACAGTTACTAAGTGCATTTTTTGAAGGTAAAATGATGTTATTGATATTCTTGTTTTTACTTTATTGACGTTTGTACACAACTTATTTTTGTTTGATTTAAAAATTTTGAATCATGCTACGGACGAAAGAGAAAAAAATTTCATGCGTCTTCGATGGTAACCACATTACTTTATAATACTGTTCAAGTTCTAATGCGCATACTGTGTTCTTATATATCGTCACAATTTCTTCTGGAAGAAAAAATCTTGATACCTTCAAACTTTCTCTGAAATTGGTTTATTATTTATTACTAGAATTTTGGAAATAAAAATGATCGTTGCAAAAAGACTGCATCGTATTTTTCCAGAATCAAATCGTGTTTGTTGGATTTTACTGATTGGAATAGTTATTAGTTTTGTTTGTTATGTATTATTGACGATAGCATCGACTAGATCAATTTTTTCTCCTTGGAAATTAATCAACACACTACAATTTCAAACCGCTGTTCCATCTGCAGTGAACATCATCGACTTCAATATGACAATTACAGAAAATTTTACTTGTTTGAAAACAAATCCAATATTTAAAATGAAACGAACTACAATCTGTGTGCACAACATGACAGATTATGTAAGTGCTCATTTTATTTCAAACAACAACTATGAAGAAAGATATATTCAAATACTATTCCGTATAATGTCGCTAAACCCACAACTCGGTTTAATCGATATAGGTGCCAATATTGGTACATATACAATGTTTATTGCAGCGATGGATCGTTTAGTAGTAGCAATTGAGTGTTTTCAACCAAATTATATGAGAATTGCTAAAGCTGTTCAAATGGAAAACTTCCAGAATAAAGTAATTCTCATTGGAAATGCTATATATTCTAGTACAGGACAATATCTAAGACTATCGAAGGATCCTGTAAATATCGGAGGACAGGGAATATATGGAACGGCATTCTTAACGAATCGATCAGATGATATTTATATGGTTCGAACAATGCGATTAGATGATATTTTACCAAAAATACAACAAACAAATCTTTCGTCCTTTGTGATGAAAATTGATATTGAAGGAGCCGAATATTATGTTTTCGAAAGTGGAAGAAAACTATTTGATGCTTTTGACATACCTGTAATTATGATGGAATGGGATAAAGTATATCAAAATATTGAGCGTGGAAACTTTATACTCAAGTTTTTAATCCTACATAAATATATTCCAACTACGGACACTTGCCAGGAATTAAGTAAAACGGATGATTTCAGTAAATGGCCAGCAAATGTCTTCTGGATCAAAATGAATCGAACCGGTATCTGTTGAGAAACATAATGTAGAATAGACTATTCGCATATCAAGGATGGGTGTGTGAGTACTACCTTTTTTATATTTTCCAGATACTTACACCCCCTGTGATATTTATTGAATGCTTCGTTCTATTTCAAATATTTTCTATTTCAAATAAAATCAGATTGATGGGTGTGAATGATCTAGATTGAATATTGTTTTTATTACACTGACATTTATTCAAGGGCAAAGTAAATATTTAGCCGTGCTTATAATTAGATGTATATAATATATTTTATCGAAAGAATAGAATCAATATTTTTTTATTTCAACTTCAAAAAAGACTACCTAAATAAATTCTCAAATTGAAGATAAATCTCATTCAAAAAATAATCTATATGATAAATGTCATAAGTCAATCCATGAATATATTTTAAGCATTAGTTTGGCAACAAGGTGTACTATTAAATTGATTTTGAAATGTGGTATTAGTTGTTTCTGGTTGAATACTTGTTGATGAACGATTTTTTGCTTCAATATAGCCAAAAATAAAATGACCAAGAACAAGCCCACATATAAGTGAAATAAAAATACCTGTTTCATATGTCATAACTAATAACATCATCCAGTATGCAAGAACAATTTGAATTGCATATAGTAATGATAAGTAAATTTGATGAATAAATAAAGACGATGTATGTTTTGAATTATTTACTAAACAATGACGAACATAGGCTAATGCTCCATTCAGTAAACCCATACATATAACACCAATAAGCATAAATGCATATTTAACATGAGTATCAACATTCCATCCTTGAAATAAAAATAGAATACAACCATCTTTTCCATTTGCAACTTGAAAACCATTTTGCATAACCATACACATACTCATATCCATATCCATTTTCATTTTATTTAACAAGTAATTAGAAGAAATTATCTAAAATAAATAATATCTTGAGAATAAGTTAGATAATTTATCAAGTTTATAAATAACAGATCAAATAAAAATAGATGAATTCAAATCTATTGTTATTATAACAACACTTGTTTTAAATTTATCGTAAAAATAATAATATGGATTCTATATGACTTATTTCAATCTGATACATCCTATAATTTACTTGTGGGTGGATGTCTCAACGCACATCTAAATCCTCCGGAGGAGTCAAAAAAGATATGTTCCTATTTGTTTTTGGATCCTTTACAAGTGTAAAACAAGAAATTAGAAATATTTAATTTTAGGGTTGAATATTGACTTCAAATATATCATATATAATTTTTGTTCATAAATCTATATCTAAATTTTTATGGAACAATAATCTAAATATATTTTATAACTTTGCCTTTCTGATTAAGTTTTATTCAATTTATTCATTTCATAAACAATCAAATTCTAAATTATCAATATAAATTTAAAAAAATATGAATTGTATTTACACTTACAGAAAATTTATTTTCGTTATTTTGTACTTAGTTATAGTTGCTCACTCGTAAATACACTTTTTCAAATATATACATAAAATAATTTTTCTTCTTCATCTTTTATTTCACTCGTCACTCTTATGATATTTGCCTTTTCATCATATAAAGTTCTGATAAGATACGTCATTTAACAAATAATGATAATAAATATTTTCAAAATAAACTTGTGGACTTTGCTACAGCAGCAGGTACATGAATAATGAAATCATCAAAAGAACTCAGAGTATTTTTGTTTATTAAGAATAAACTATTCAAGAGTAGTTAACCAGATTTCTAATTAAAAAATAAAAAAAAATTCGTGATTTGTAAAAACGAAAACATATAATGAATAATAATAATTGATAATATGTCTATGTATATCCATGCATTTTCATTCAAATTATTTTATGAGTACTTTAAATCTATTTATTGTATGACTTTGTTTGAAAATTTTATCTGAGTCATATTAACGTATATCTAATCCACAATAAAAATAAAAAATGTTTTTATTGATATTTACCTCATAAAAAAGAATTTTTTTTTCTGATATTTGAATTATTTTTTTTGTGTTTCAAGGGTGAGGTCGTGGATGCATGTGGGTCTAAGGCGAGTGTTATTTTTAATATACCCACACCCACACCCTTTTGTGTTCGATAATTATCATCAATTTATTTATTATAAACAATGTGGAAAAACAAAGAAATCGTCATTAGTAGGACAATTAAAGACATTGGAACAATGGAATATTGTCGTATAGCATCACTTTTCTTTGTATTGGCTATTTGTATGACTACATTGCCAATACCACACATATTCTTTCCCCGTACAATACGAACATAACCTTTCTCACCCCATTTTTCACCTAAGATTATAAAAAACAATGGAGATAAATTCACTATAAATCAATACTCACCCCAGTTATTTTTACACAACCAGTACGGTGTATCACCTTCGATACCATAGCCAACAATTTGCATCTAAGAAGAGAGTTATATTAAGAAACATTCAAATTAAAAGTATCGATCATTCTTTACCACATGATTCATATCAGTTTGTGAGCAAGAAGAGTCATCATATATACCTTAAAGAGACAGAAATCGTATAGATAACTGAAACAAATGTATTGAGATACCTCCGCTGTACGATGCAAAACTTTGGATAACGGCATCTGTTTCTACCCAGAGAGTAGAGTCTTGAATCCAAGCTAGCATTATATTTTCATCTGCCTTTGTGAGTCTGTTGATTTTATTAAACTATAATTTGTATGAATCGAAAACCTTATAATACAAATTGATTATACATACAGTAGCGAATGGTTTGCATTTGTCTGGTTTACATGTGTCAAGGGATTCTGGATAGTCACTGTTACGACAAATACCACTGAAGTTCATTATACAGTCAAATTGATCAATTGGTTGTGGACAACAATCGAATACTTGTGAAATACTACCTTGTATGAGATTATCGGTTTCAATAGCATAAAGAGTTTCCACGAGTTCTATATAATAATTGTCAGATAATAAACTAAACTTATTTTTCTTGATCGAAACTTACCAGTACTTACAATAGCAGTTATAATAACTCCTACCTCGCTATGTACAGGTGTGATCACACCTTTTGTTCGCCAATCAAGTGATTCAGGAAGATTCTTTACATCAATGGAACTTTTCAATAATGTTGGACGAGATTTAAAGTGAGTTTTTGGTCCAAAGACAAGATCCTTTAATGTATCTATAGTCGTCTGTGAAAACATATCGAAAATTGAGAATTACCTCAATATGATGATCCGTTAAATGATTGATTGCCATTGTAAATGTTGCATCAGAATGTGTTTGTTGATAAGAACGCATTTGATTGACATTTTTAATAAATATCTGTTTACGGTCGTTTTCTTCGGTAGCTGTTGCATACTGTTTGTTGTAATCACGTTTGAATTTATCCCATTCAAGTGATAAATTACCAGCAATTGTGCCAAATAGAGCGAAAAAAAGAATGAGCTATAGCAGAAAAGCGATTTATATTAAACTATGAATAATATACAGCAATTTACTTTCATTGCGAGCATTTCAACTCAAGGTGTGTGTGCATCAAAAGATAATGTTATTTAGGCAAAAAAAATAGAACATACATTGATAACTGACGATGTCTAAAATGTAATGCTGACACAGTAATAACAATCTCATATTGATGTGTAGTCATCATTGTTAAGACGTATCTTTTTCATAAGAAAGCGAAGAATTGTAAGATAAATACATCAAACTAACCTAAATTTCGGTAGAATATGAGTATATGAAGATACCGTTAGCTCTGCAAACAATAAATTTCAAAGTAGACCTTTGTTGGAATCATTTTCACTGTTCATAGATAATTACATTTACCGAGGCTTAGAAACATTTGATCTGGAGTGTGAGTTGATCGATAGTTAATTTTATGATCAAACATCTATACAATTTTTATTTATTATACATTATTTTATCATATTTTTTGCAATCTGACGATTGTTTTTTTTATATTGAAAGCAAAGTATTATTAGTAATCTTTGTTTGTTGATATTACATCTCTCAGCATTAAATCAGTAAAATAAAATTGAATAGAGAATAGTTTAATAATCTGATAGTATTTGTTCATTGATCATCTTGCAATAACCAAATCAATAACAGTTGAATGCTCGATGATATTTACATATTCTTATGACTGAATAGTGTATAGGTAAAATATATGAAAGAGTATCGCTTTTACTTTTTTTTCAATCGATCTTATATAGATCAAATTTCGTCGCCATTAACAAGTTATTTAAAACTTTCGTAATAATTGATGATTTCGTGAGTCATGTGTAAATATTGGCGTGACCGCCGTGACTCACAGCAGTCATAGCTAAGGTCACGATCGTTACTAATATTTTTAGAAAATTTCGTAACTTGAATCTATAGTCACGGTCATGCTCGAGTGAAACCTTATGACGACTGTTTTTTGATTTCATCGTGTAATTAAATTAAAATTTTCATGAAATTTTTGTTTTTCTTTCAATGAGTTATGCATGTGGGTGTGAGTATGAGTAACAAATTCATCTCACATACAAACCTGTGCTCATAACTACCAGTGGCGGATCTATGGCTTTTATGATGAGAGATGGTTTTTATAGAAGAGATACAATTTTGGTCAAAGATCGTATTGTCATCTCCATTCAACATATAATCTAGTGACGTTTAGACCGCTTTTGCTGGGAAGAGTCGAAAAAAAAATTAAGATAGAGTGTGATTGCACCTAACGCACGCCCTCATCCTCAATCAATAAAAATGATGTTGATTCAACCTTTCATCTGTATCTTACTGATTGATATATATGAGAAAAAGATATCGAACTGATACTATCAATAGAATGTTCGTGACGTCCCTATGACCGAACTCATCGTGACCGTGCGTAATTATAATTACTGACAACAGTAAAAATTTGAATAGTGTACAAAAAAAAATAAAATAACAATGTTTATGCTTCGTTGCTTTTTCTTAAACAAATGTAAAATAATGAA
>CAJNOI010001796.1:0-12481 GCA_905250115.1 Adineta steineri | reverse complement strand
TTGAGTGACAAAATCACGATTTTTAAATGGTGGCGGACTTTTAACTAAAACAAAAAAAAATTATAATATTTTTTAAATAATTTATAGATTTATTTTAACTGGAATAATATCCAATATCACTATTTGGTTGGACTGTACAAATGTCAGCACCTTCCAACATAGCTGTATCCCATGTTGCACGAAATTCACTATCATGTAAAACATCATAAAGTAATTCAGCTGATATATCATTAAATTCTGATTGAACCTAAATAGGATAATAAATGTGGTTATTAATCAATTGAATTATGTTTTCTTACACGAACAACATCAAATGCGGATAAAGTATTTTTCTTTGTTGCTACACGACATGCTGATTTATCATAACATACTGTCCATCCATCATCTGTAGTACATTCATTTTTAAAATGTTTAAAATCCTGGTCATCCGGTAAAAACACTTCACCCACTTTCATCATTTTTGTGTCCCTTAATGCGAACAAAAACACGCGTATATCGATAATAATAACTCAAGCTTGACGAAGTTTTTTCGTTGATCATTGGTTATACGATTATATACGATTTACACATGTGTGAGAGATTAGATCAATAATAAATCACCATATCCACTTGATATTTTAATACTTACAAAGAACAATATTCACATATATTTTCTTTAAGATACTTATGAATTAATAATAATTTTTTATTAATTTTAAACTTAATAAAAATTTATGAGAGACATCTTTTGATTATAATGATAGGTTTTTTCGTAAGCTATCTACCGTGTCAACCTGACATTTGTATTTCTCATACTATTTACCTTTCACTCTAAAAGATAGTGATTACAAACAATCGATAGTCGAAAAGATTTATTAGGATCTCTCAAACTAACGTGTCTTAAAAGTTGTTTTTTTTCCATTGTATAACTGTGTATTTTATGCATATATAATCATTTTGCAATTTCAAGTTACTAAAAAAAGCATTATATTGATTACAGTATATGAGCGATATACGATTCTCTGATGTATACAAATATTCGAATATAATTATAAAAGTAAATCTGTATTAATTAATTGAACAATATAGCAGTAGTCGTTAATATGAGAAACCATATTGATTGAAATTCAATAATTGTTCGACTTCTACTTGTTATTATTTTCTTCTGGAATGATAATCGATGTCGTTACTTGATCAGAATCTTCTTCGCTTATCGAATAGAACTTCTGATTGTTTTCATTATCATTCACATATTGTTTATATCCTAATGGTAATAAAATTCTTGATTCAGGTAAACGTTTCGGTACTGGTAGAAGAGCTGGTGTAATAGGATGTTTTAAATCATAACATTGCTGCGAGATAGAATCACAACTTGAAATAATTTTATTGATCAGTGAATCAATCGAATTATGTAAGTTTGTATTTGTCTTACAATACTTGTGAAAGAGTGTTATATTATCATTCTTGATTTCGTTTCTTGCGAGTTCTTTTGGTACACAACAATAAGTTGAAAGATCGAGTTTACTTCTTGAATTTGATATATGATCAGAATGATGTGCTGTTGTAGTAGTAGTATGTACACAATGATGAAATATTGGATCACAACAAGCACATGGGAAGAAGTCAGATGAATTACAACTAGTAGTAATGAATTTAATTCTAACTGAAAGTAAGAAAACAAAAAAAATATTTAGACGAAAAGAATGAACTACTAAACTAGGCGCAAAATATCATAAGTCGTCGGATCTTGAATTTGAGTTTATTCAAGTGTAGATTCACATAGATAAATGTTATCTATCAGTATGAAACTTTAAGATATATAAGTTCAAATCTGTATATCTAATACGAATCATCTCGGTTTGTTTATTTCACAGAATAAATAATGATCATTAAATTGTCGTATTTATTTTCGAATAAATAAAATTTGAATTGCTAATTTTATTTCTTTTTCCTTCAATAAATCATTGAATAGTTAAATGTTTTTTTATTTAGTAAGATTTGTATAGACTAATCTACAATAACTCATTCTCTTAATACATTGATTCATCGTGTCCTTGTCGGATCATGTAGAAGGATAAAATTTGGATCACTTTAATATATATGATACGGTTTTTTTTTTATTATTTGTCTTCGATGAACTCTTCGTTTAAAGTACTGTATAACAATTTTCATCTTGAGAAATCTTTTGAAAATAATATGTATAAAATTTCGTTAGTTATGAAGGTCAACATCTTCGTTTTAATACACGAAGTAATGTCGAAGAGAACTTTCTTTTTATACATACATTCTTTTTTTTGCTTATGTATATGTCCTTTAGTTTTTTTTTCTCTCTCTCTCTCTCTTTATATAACTACAAGTTTATTACACATACACACGCCTCAAACTCAAAATTGTATTGCACATTTTTTTTCTCTCTTTCCTGGCATTTTTTTATGTCTTTTTATATACGTTGTCATCGCATCACCGTCATTTTAATTTCTTCTCGTTTCTTATCTGTGATAGACGACCCGCACCAATACTTTACATTTTTTTTTTCTGCCAGCAGTGGTAAAGGTGAGAGTAATATACACGCGTAGGTAAAAGAAAAAAAAAAAGTTCTAAAAGAACACAAAAGAAAAAATTGACAGAAGAATAAGAATAAGAAAAATGAACATGCTTGACATTCAAGGCCGTACTAACAGAGAACTAGTAAGAGTGTATAGTTATATAACGAAAAAGAAGAAAAACTTCTGAACACGAATAAGGTGAGACATTTTGATTGCTTATCATCAATAACTTACATTCATCATTTTTTACTACGTTTATTTTCGATTGCAAATAGACATCACAGATTTTAGATAAGCAAAGAATATTTTTCAATTAGAACTATGGAGAAAAATATATAATTTTGTTTTTCTTCTTCAGATATAAATTTCATCATGGCTACTAAACCTAAGAAAGTTACATATAGAGATCCAGCAGACGATAATGCTGATTATCTTGTACCTGTACGATATGATTTACCAAATCGAACAAAATCAGTACCGCGAGGTGGATATTTAGGTTCTATTTATCTACCTATTTCACTTCTTCTCTATGTTGGTGTACCTATTTCACAATTTGTAATTGGTCTTATTTATGTTGGTCGATGTACAATTCGACAATTTATATCTCCATATATGATTCTTAGTGGCGCATTTGGTATTGCTTTTGTAATTGTTGGTTTAATTATATTTATGCAAGTTACGAAACAATCATCATTATCTTATGAAAGTCCTCGACCAAATCCAATGATATTAAAAATTCTTTTTCCAACATTTATTTTTCTTTTTCTATTCGTTATTGGATGGTTTATTGCTGGACAAGTTATTGTCTTTGAAGTTAAATTAGATGTCGAATTTTTTGATCCAGTATTACCGGAATATTGTCATGGTAATTTGTACAAAGCTGCATATATACTTATTTTCGTAGATTATCTTCTTGCTCTTATTGCTATTATATTATTCGCACTCAATCGTGTTTCACCACCAGAAACAGCTGATACTAAGAAAACAAAACGTCCAGTTCGTAATACACGAAAATAATCAAAGGTTTTCCTTTTTTTTGTATTTGTAGAAATATTTATGTGTTATTTGTATTCTTTTTTTGTCTTTGCTAAATTCAGTATCTATACAGAACAGAAATATAAAAACAGTGTTGATGTGTTATATTTAAATTCTATTATACACATATATGAAATGTCATGGTGTCAATTGTATATGAACCAGATGCTACGTTTATTGATATGAATTATATCTGGTAAAGTTACATATTAATTGAACAAGTCATTTTTATATACAATCTATGACTGATTTACTTATTACGTATATTGACATCATCAAATAATATTAAAATGTAAATTTTGTGGAAAGATGAAAGAAATTTTTTTGATTGTATTATATAATCTGATATTAAAATGTTTCAAATATTGAAGCCATGAAGAAATATGAATATCTATAGCGATTGTTTAGTTTAATAATATAAGATAGATTCTTAATATGTTATTCTTACTTGTTAATATACAAGTGAAAATTGAGCTTTGCAACTATTTGATTATTCATGATTATAATTATAGGAAAAAATATTTGCAGCAAGCAAAGAATAAAAGAATGTTTCACTAATAAATCTAGTAGAGTATTCATATTGTATAAATGATCATGTTGATGTTGTGTCTAGTAGTATAATTGAGTTTATATGATAACTCTTGTCTGATTTGTATAATTTATCATGAAGCATATGAAATAGATGTTAGTGACAGGCTTCATTTGAGTACTATGTATATAGATATATAGAAAATGTATTATCAATAGAAAGAGATTTGTTTGTCGACATAAATATATATATATATAGTATCTAAGCTTTATGTTTGTTTGAAGAACAGATTGATGATAATACAAGAAACCATCTACAAGCGACCTCTTCTATATTGTTCAATAGAACGACTATCATCGTTGAACAAATGAGCCATTCATTATCCTTGAGTATTGATAATTGAAAGGAGTACTGTTACATTGAATTGAACCTTATTCTTTTTTCTATTATAACTCGCATCATTTTCAATCTTTTTCTTATTGCTTCATCGCTTTATTGATGATTGATAATTGTGTGTGTTTGATAGTTGAGTTGTATGCATACACACACTCGCAACTATCCGCTTTCTTCTCCTCTTCTTCTCTCTCTCTCTATCTTATTCTCATCATTGCGCTATTGTTGAGTGAAGAGCATACGAAACACTGATAGCCGTACAAACAATACAACAAAAAAAAGCCTCTCTCCATTGACTAGTGAGTTTATCAGAACAATAGATTGATTATCTTCATTTTATTATAGAAATAAATAAAAATGGCATCATCTTTTGCATCATTTTTTGCAAAAGATAAAGTAAGAAATAATATATTATTAAATAGTATTCGATGTTCTTGTTTTATTTATAGACTTTTCGACCAAAAAAGAAATTTGAGCCTGGTAAACATTATATTTAATAAAAATTACAATAGAAAATTTTGTTTTCAAAAGGTACAATGCGTTATTCACTTCATAAACAAGCAAGTGCTTCATTAAAATCAGGTCTTGATTTAAAAGAAATTGTTAAATTACCTGATAATGAAGATGAAGATGACTGGATTGCAGTACATGGTAAGATTCAAAAACAAATGATATGTCCATCGGAGTTCATATTGACTTTGTTTCATTTATTTGTAATCAGATTACACTACAAATCAATAGTAAAATTACGAATTGCATTTAAAGCTCCGTACAATGTTTATATAATGATGAAGATCATAAATATATATTTTTTCTAAAGTTTAAAATTTCTAAGAAGTTATAAATGATTCGCTGGTAGAAGTTCATACTTTATTGTTTTATATAATGGGTGGGCGGCGCCCAGCCGAAATTTCGATTCGCCCCCGCCCCAATAAACGATACTTAGACAAAACACCGCCCACCCGAAATTTTGGGATATTAATTTTTTACTCCTATGATTTATTTTAGTGGTTGATTTTTTCAATCGAATCAATCTGGTTTATGGCATTGTAACTGATTATTGTACTCCGGAAAGTTGTCCAACAATGTCTGGTGGTCCTCGATATGAATATAGGTAAATATAAAAATAGATTTTGTATTAAATTTCAATATAGAATTTATCATTTAGATGGTGTGATGGTATTAAATATAAGAAACCAACATCATTAAATGCACCGAAATATATAACATTACTTATGGAATGGGTTGAGACAATAATTAATGATGAATCAATATTTCCTGTACAAGTTGGAACACCATTTCCCAAAAATTTTCGTTCAACTTGTAAAAAATTACTTTCACGTTTATATCGAATATTTGTTCATGTTTATGTACATCATTTTGATCGTATAATCGATTTACAAGCGGTAATATATTATTATTATTTCTATTATTGATATATATTTCTTTTTATTATAGGAAGCACATGTTAATATGTGTTTTAAACATTTCTGTTATTTTTGTCATGAATTTGATTTATTGAAAAAAGAAGAAATGGCACCATTAGTAAGATAAATCGATTTCTTAAGTAATATTATTTTTGAATTTTTAGTTTGAAATGACCAATCGATTATGTCCGGAAGTACTTGGTGTTGTTAAATGAAGAAGATTATTATGTGATTCTATTTAAAGATTTTTATTTTCAATTATCAAATCATTCTAATTGTATATATCTAATTAAATAAATTTACTGAAATATTCTTGATGATGAATAGTTAGTTGTTTTTAGTCTAATATCTGTGAAAGTGGAATAGAAAATACGATGAAATTGGTTACTTGAATTTGTAAAGGAGAGAATTCTATGATGCGTTCTTAATAGTGTCTGACACGGACTATTAGGAAATTGATCTTAGATATACAATGATCCGAAAAATTCTTGGCATATTCTAAATTAATGTTCTTTTGACATATTAAAATGAGAGAAGCTGTAATGTTGAGTACGTACTAGGCAATGAAATCTACTAACAGTCTATAATTAAACATTTTTTCCTACTGATTTACTTGTAATTCCGTATTCGGAAACCATAGGAAAGTAAAATGAGTAAACCATTTTTGATGATTATGCTATTCTATGACTATTTGAGAGATTTATTGATATAGAAGTTCGCCTTTATCTATGTTCCATAAAGAAGGACATCTTGTTCTGAAATCAATCAATTTAATTACGAAAGTTATTCTTTGTAGAAGTCACATATTACTACGAAAAAAAATCTCTTAACAAATTGACTAGATGTGTCTTCTTCATAATTTCATAAACTTTATCACATGGATTGCCTTCAATAGTACAACTAATTTAATAAAATATCGTAAATGTATGTCCAAAGAAGAAACGACAAATTATCAACACGCCAACTTTGAAAGTTGTTAAGAATACACACATATTCGTATTATCTATATCTAGTAGCTCAATTATAATCATATGATAGTAATAGTGTGTATTTGACACGTTTATTATCGATTACCTAGAGCTATATTGATCGTATCTATTACAAGCAAGACTTATTTATGAACAAATATTAGATAATTTTTATTTATTGGTCACACTAATTTCAAAGAATGATATAGATATTAATTGAATATACTCTTCGACAGTCCGGAATAAATAAGACTAGTACTAGTTGATATATATTTTTAGATACAGAAATTCAATTGATCCAGAAGTCACTGAACAAATTAGATTTAACATGAGACCAAAAACACTTATCGATAACATAAAAGATCTTTTTATCCGAAATCATATTTTCGTTATAATACGTTTCAATATAAAAATATATATTTTTGTTTTACCTTGTATGTTAATGTTACATGTTGAAGGAAGATAATATTTTAGCATAGGAATTAGAAATAAAATATTATTATGCAGACATCTTTATTTGGTTATATTAAGGCAATTTGAGAATTATTTTTCTAGCATATCGTTCATCAATAACTTGTTTGTTTGGAATATCATATCTCATATATTTCTTTTCTACGCATGTTTTCCCATACACATTCAGATAAACACAATCATCTTCTTATATATCTTATGAAAATAGACGATGAATAAGAATAACATCGTAATCAGCATCATAGTGTTATCTTTTCACAGTAGCCGAATACAATAAACTACATGTGTATGTCTATTAACAAAGGGTTGTGATTTTCGAACGAACACATCACTTCATAGTGACTTAAAAGTCAACATGAGTTTATCAAATAGAAACTCATCTTTGAACTTGTTTGCCTTATAAATTAGTCTATAGGAACATATGTATTTTTCATATTGACATGTCTAATTATTTGTCCTATTTCCTATATATGCGGTTTATTTCATCTTTTTTCTTTTCTAACTGAACATAATGAATATATCAAATAACATGAATGAAATATTCATTTAAATCAAAAATAACAATCATCAACATTGTCTAACAAAAATATCATTAAAAACTAATTTTATGAGTTCAATCACCTTCTTTCCTTCCTTCCTTCCCCTTTCACAACAATAAAAATTCATCTGTTTTCTTACTGATTATAATCAGCTATCAATAACATCACGTTATGTAAACTTCCGCAATCAAACTCTTAAATATCATTCATACATTATTTTTATTTTAATCGAAAATACAATTCAACATATATTTATATACATGTACAATACAATACTGTTCATTGTGTTTTGAAATATAAATAAATCAATGAGAAAATACAAAAGTTTAATATTCATTTTCAATGTCGATCATATCATCTTCATTTTCATCGTCAACAATTGATAACGATTGATTTTGTGAATATGTTGATGATGATGAAGAAAAATCTAGTGGTAATTCATTATGATGTGTACGAATATGTGATCGAAGATTACAAGATAAAGAGAACTTTTTTGTACAATATTGACATTCAAATGGTTTTTGTCCACTATGAATAAGAAGATGATTTTTAAGATTGGTTTGTTTAGAAAACCCTCGTGTACATATTGAACACCGAAATGGCCATGTACCATTATGAACATGGGAATGACAACGAAGATCACCTGGTGTTGCAAAACTCTTCGAACATTGATTACATTTATGAGGTTTTTCCTATAATAAAAAAATAATCAATAAATATCGAAATATATAGAAAATGAAATAAAAATCTTACTTTGCTATGTGTTAATTTATGATAATAAAGATTAGATGAAGCAGTAAAACATTTATGACATATTTCACAAACATGAGGTTTTTCACCAGAATGAATTCGACGATGAGTATTCAATGATGATGATGTTGAAAATGCTTTTGTACATACATCACATTCATGTGGTTTTTCACCTATAAAAATAATAATTTAGATTTATTCAACCTTTTTGTTTGTTTCATATTGATCTTACCAGTATGTGTACGAATATGTCGAGTTAACAATGATGGACGATCAAATGCTTTTGTACACATTTCACACTGCCACATTCGTCGTTCTTTTGGTTTATTTATTGAAGAAATATTCATAAGAGTATTTGTTAAAGATTGAAGAGGTGATCTTCCACTTTTATTTGTTGATGATGATGATGATGCAAGAATCTGGTCAATCATAAATGACATGATTGTTTGTGTTGTAATATCTGTTTGTTGAAAAGCGATCAAGTGTGTTATGTCAGAATGAACATAATATTACGTAGTCAACAATCATATATATACACACATAGATCGATCGTTCTCTTTCTCTCTCTCTCTCATCATGATTTACTTTTACTGCTGTATGTATACGACATTTGATTTTTCGATTGTCGAAAAGTTATTCTCAGCTGGTGATGGAAATATTCGTTCGCCTGACCAGAAATAATTAGATGTTCATGTCTTTTCATTTTCAATTAGAATTTCAAGTAGTTTTGCTGATGTTCATCTTGAGCGGCACATTTCTATTATTTTGTGTTGTCTTTCGATTCGAGATGTCATCTTGCTCATGTCTCTTTTGATGAAAAAAAGTAATTGTCGCCAGCGGGTTACTGCTCATCGTTCATGTCGATCTTTCTTAGATCAAACATTAACAAGCGAAAGGAAAAAGGTGTCAATGCATGACATAAGTTGTTTATAGGATATATCTCATTGCCGAAAGTTTTTTTTTCTAGCTAAATAAAAAAATCCAATATAACGTTTTTATTCGATACTGTCGATCATCTTTCTCACAATCAAACATCAAAACATTTATAATCATGATGATAATGCATATGCGAAAATTTTTCTTCTTCATAGACACAGGGGAGATAACAGATGGACTCAATATGAGCCAATGTGTCAATCGATTGAAAACATACACATATGGGGATAAAAGAACAATAAAGGTGATGGTTAATCTCATCAGACTTGATCGTTTGCACATTTATGTTTTATAGCTCGTCATCACCTATTCCGATCGAATTGAAAAAACATCATAGAATAAAACGACTATAGACCAATTAACACACGAAATACCATCCTTCATGATTCCATTAGTTTTTCTTTGCCGATGGGTAATATCCAACAGAGATTGAAATAGGGATAAGCTAATTTTCAATAGAAACACCTGCCAATGTACATCTCACAGTATGAGAAGTACTCTCTTCAGTCATCTACTTGACTTCATTTTTTCATTTTATACAGCTTAAGTTATACACTTGTTGTAATAGTGATGGATAATTATAATGTGTCTGAGTATAAGAGCTCATCAGTGTTAAAAATAGGCAATTATATGAATCACTTTTCTATATTCACATGTGAAGAAAAATAGATTAATACAATGAAAAAATCAAGTTTATTGATACAAATATTCGATATTAAATGAAAGAAAAAAAGAAATCATTTGGTTTTACTATCGCAACAGTTGCTACTGTTATCTGATCGCGATTTTTTTGATGCAATTATGTTACGTGGTTTCTCCAATTTATTCAGTGGTTGTTTTAAAAGAACTTTTTTAGCAATATTCATAAATATTTCGTGTACATTTTCACCACTTTTTGCTGATGTTTCCATAAAAATAAGTCCATTTACTTCTGCATATTCACTAGCTTCTCGCATATCAACTTCACGTTTTTCTCCTATGGCTAGATCAGCTTTATTTCCTACTAAAGCAATCACCATATTAATATTATTCGTTTGATATAATTCTGTAACCCATAATTTTGCTCGATGAAATGACGCAGCACTTGTTATATCATAGATAATTAAACTTCCTGCAGCATCACGGTAATACATAGGAGCTAAAGCATGAAATCTATTGATATAAACAAAATGTTTTTTTTTATACGAATAGAAAAAGAAGAGATATACCGTTCTTGACCAGCTGTATCCCAAAGTTCAATTTTCATTGATGAGTCATCATCAATTTGTAAAGTATGGAAAAAAAAGCAGCACCAATAGTACTTCCACCATGTTCATAGTATTGTCCTTTTACAAATCGTAGTGCTAAAGACGATTTTCCTACATATGTTTCACCTAATAAAACCATTTTGAATGGACCAAAATAATTCATTTTTTATATTTACAAGAAAAAAAACAATCTGCATTAAATAATGACATAATACTGTTCTTTACATGTGTTGTTTTATATGCTGTTCGATGAATCATGTATATACATTGTTTGCTTAACTTCTTATCATTGACAAAACGAAGAGAAAAAGAAGCAGTCGAGAAAAAAAAATAAAGAAGATTCATTCTCTTTCTCGGAATATATTTTATAATTAAATCGCATTTTTATTTGAAAAAAAAAGTATTATAAAAAAATATATATTTTAATGATATAAAAATTATTAATTTTCGTTTAATATACTGGATCTTGTCGGATCAAGTTGTACTGAATCATATCCTGCTTCAATGTAATCTTAATTTTAAAAAAATATAGAATTTCTTTTTTTGTAACATATAAACCTTGTTCGAGAGCAGCTAAATCTTCTCGAGCTTCTTTAAATTCATTTTCTTCCATTCCTTCACTGATATACCAATGAATAAATGCTCGTTTTGAATACATAAGATCAAATTTGTAATCTATTCGTGCCCATGCTTCAACTAACGCTGTTGAATTTGCTAAACCAACAGCCGAACATCGAACAGGGGCAAGATCACCATTGGGAACAAATGATGGTAAATATGAAGCTATATAGAAAAATTAGCAGGGGAGGGGACAACAACCACTGAAATTCACTCAACTGTAACCAATTTTGAATGCTGTCGGGCACCTACAATTAAATTACCATCAAAGCTGACGTCATACTTTCACAATATTATACACGAATAATGAAATATGTGGAACAGTTATGGTTGGTGGCTTTTTTCCTGTGTAACTATGGGAGAATATATAAAGCATGATCGAAAACAAAAATATCAATATCAAAAACAATTTATTGCCATTTGACAATTGCAACCACAATTCAACCAAATATGGTTACTGCTCGTGCAAATCGTTCTTCCTCTTCGCCACCATCGCAAACATTGTGTATCTGTTTACCGCAAACGCTGTATATCACGATACCACAAAATGCACACAGTCCTGGACCTAAAGATGATCGAGTCTCTCCATCACATTCGATTCGGATTGCTTCATCACAATTGTCTCGAATTTCTCCAACACAATCAACTCATATCAGTACATCAGAAGTAACTCACATATCTTCATCACAAACACCGATCAATTCGGGAATGCAAGCAGTGTACATCACTCTAGCACCACCATCGGACCTTCCTCGGCCAAAATCAGTTCGTACTCCAACACTACAAACAGGTCGCAAGTCCACACTGCAAACAGGTCGTAGCCCTACACCACGAACAGGTCGTAGTCCTACACCACAAACAGGTCGTAGCCCTACATCAGAAACAGGTCGTAGCCCTACGCCACATAAATCCCATACCCCTTTATCACAGACAGGTCATAGTGATACACATACCCCTTCACCACCAACAGTTCATAGTGATGCATCGCCCAAAGAGCGTACCCCTACACCACAAACAGTTCATACTCATACATCTCAGAAAGA
>CAJNOI010001795.1:0-12483 GCA_905250115.1 Adineta steineri | reverse complement strand
TTATAATAAACGATGTCAATGATATTTTGTACTTTTTCCACATAAAATGTTTATCATTCCCGTTTTTAATTCAGAACTTTCAAAGTACACTAGACTGAATCAGTTGGAGTAGTCATTATTCCACGATGATCGCTAAAGAGAAATGTTTAGAGTAATCCCTATATGCTTGATTTTTATTCACAACACACATACAGTATTCGTTATAGAGGCGTTGATCATCATATTTAAATAAAACTCATTTAATATTAAATTTAAAAATAAATTCAGAATCAAAAATCTTTTATTCAAAAAGTTTAAAATAATGTTTTTAATATTTCAATGATTAAGAAATGAGCAATTTCAATTCTTTTTCAACTCAGAATAAAAGTAAATTATTTACAAACAAAATAGAAAATGTAAAGAGATAAAACTAGATTTAAGAAAAAACTAACATGTGGGTAAATATGGAAAATATAAATCTTTTTTTTATATTAATTCGATATATTTGTAAAAATTATCGAGTCAAGAAAAAAAGTTGAAATAATTTTGTATGATTATAAATAATGTTGAGAATTCTTCTCTCATCAATTTATTTACTTTTATTGAAATTGATTTCGATATGAACGAAATTAATTCTTGATACTTTAAGATCTATTTAAAGAAATCATCAGAACTTTATTTTCTGTTTTTATTCTGACAGAAAAATATCTTCAAATTCATTCTCATTCATCTGCAAAATTGATTGATCTTCTGTATTTATAAATCAAAGTTATTTCTTTTTTGTTAAAATAAGAAAAAATCTATTCAATTCTCAGTTCTGCCTCTTTCATTTTTCATTTTTAACAATTTTTGTTAAACAAAAAGAAAAAAGTAAAATTATGACAATGTTTTCGTAGAGTTTGTATTAAAATGTTTATAGAATTTAGTTTTGTTGATGAAGATTTTATAAAAAAAAAGATTGGTTGCGAGATAGATATTGAAATTAGAAAATAAAAAAGAATAAAATATTCTCTTTCAAATATATTCATTACATTTGTCTCATTAATTCTGATTGATAATAAAGAATACAATTCATACCAAATCTATTATCTTAGCATAGATTTATATCAATAAACATTTAAATATTTCATTCTATTTTCACTCCAGATGATTTTAAATAAAAATATTTTTATTTTCATAACAGAAATGAGTTTAAATGAAAGAAACAAATTGTCATTTTTAATTTTTGAAATCTTTTTCAAAGATAAACAAATCCTTTCATACAGAATTAATAAAATTATATTTTTAAATATAAAAAAAAATTTAAACATTTTTATCTTTTTATTTTACAAATACAAAAACAATTTTATTAAACAAATTTTAAATTAAATTCAAATTACAATTAAATTAATTCAAATCATTTTTATTTTATGATATTTTAAAATAACGGTTTTTTTATTCACATTTATTTATCAATTTCATTCAGATATTTAAAAAAATCTTTTTCTCTTAGGACAATCAATTCTTGTCAATCATATTAATATCAATACCAAATGGAAACAACATGGAATTACTATTGCTGGAGGAAATGGACAAGGCAATCAATTAAATCAACTCTCTTCGCCTCATGGTATCTATGTTCATGATGATTATCAAACTATTTATATTGCTGATTGGTTGAATCACCGTATTGTTGAATGGAAATATGAAGCAAAGAATGGTCAGGTTGTTGCAGGTAGCAATGGAAAAGGAAATCAAAATGATCAGTTGTGTGGTCCAAGAGATGTGATTGTAGATAAGACGAATAATTCTATTGTCATTTGTGATCAAGGAAACAGTCGAGTGGTACGATGGTTTCGTCAAAATGGTAAAAATGGAGAAACAATCATTTCTGATATTGATTGTTCTGGTGTAGCAATGGATAAGAATGGAAATCTTTATGTCTCTGACTGTGTGAAGAATGAAGTAAGACGATGGAAACAAGGAGAAAGAGAAGGAACAATAGTGGCAGGTGGAAATGGACTAGGAAATCATCTCAATCAACTTCATCATCCTACTTATATCTTCGTTGATGAAGATCATTCAGTTTATGTATCGGATTATTATAATAATCGTGTGATGAAATGGATGAAAGGTGCAAAAGAAGGTATTGTTGTTGCTGGTGGAAAAGGTAAAGGGAATCGTTTGACACAATTGCATTATCCTTGGTCAGTGATTGTCGATCATTTCAGTAATGTTTATGTGGCTGACTCAGGCAACCATCGAATAGTACGTTGGTGTGAAGGATCTTGCGAAGGTAGTATTGTTGTTGATGGAATTGGATGTGGAGAACAACCAAATCAGTTTTATTATCCCGTGGGTTTATCATTCGATATTCAAGGTAATCTCTATGTTGTCGATTGTTGGAATCACCGAATACAAAAATTTGATATTGATTTGAATTAAATGTGTTGAGATTGATAATGAAATGTATAATTAAATTTTTTATGAAAATATTTTTATTTATTCTGATTAAAAACTAAATAAATGTAAAAATTCAAAATGAATTTTTGCTCATAATTAAATTACGTTTGATTTATTGATAAATATTTCTTTCGATGTAATTTGTTAAAATAAATTAATTTTCTATATTTCCGATTTCAAATAATAAAATAAAAGTTTGATTCATTTGTCAATTTTGTTGTGGTTGATTTGATATTGTATTGAATTAATTAAAATTAAATTTTCTAATTTGATTAAGATACATGTAGAAGTGAGTTTATAATTCTCTTGAAGATGATATAATCTGAGAGGATAGGGTGTGGGTGTGTTCTCTTTCTTTCTGTTTACACCCATATCCACCCTAAAGAACGATTCATGATGTTATTTTCGACGCTGTGGATTTTTCTCATGAGAAAAGGAACATTTTGTATCTTCATTCATCACAAAACAAAATCGAATGAAATTATAAACAGTCACTTTACTGTTTGAACACATGATTAAATAGAAATGAGAAAAACAGAATAACGCTGACTGATATTTCCTTACAGTTTAATAACAATAAATAATATGTAAATCATTTCTTATTTTATAAAGTGGTCTTTATTGTCGATGAAATATTCTGATCTATATACTATTATTTATTTAAAAAAAAAGAAAAATATCTTGTTTAATGTCGAGTTTGTTGCTGTTGTTTCAGTACATAAGTGATTCCATTTGTAAAATCATTAACAAGTTCAGTATCCTTTTCATCCATTTGTCGTTCACATAACATTTCTATAATGGGTTGTATGATACTTTCATTGAAATGTTCCTTCAATAATTTCATTAGTTCTTGATTGTTTTCTTGATTTATTTGGCTGGTAATTTCATTGACAAACTCATTTATTGCTTGTTTCAATAGAAAATTATTGGAATCTATATGCTGTTCAATTGTTTTTCGTAAACGAGCTGCTTGTCTTCGACCTTCATGAAAAGTCATACGAAAAGATTCACAACAGCTTTCAATTGCATCTAGATTATTCTTCATATAGTTAATGCCATCTTGAAACTTCTTCTCACGATCAATAACTGGACTTAATAATTTACAAAGATTATCATCTAATTGATGTTTGGTTCTTTGGAAAATATCCCATTTATCATTAGATTTTAGAATCTGATCAATCACTTCACATGTTTGTCTGCTGTAGCTTGACACCACCGATTTGAGTTGATCTAGAGTTGAATCGAAAAGATCCTGAATATCTTCTCTTTCACGTTCAGCAACTCGCTTCAGAGCAGTTGGTAGAACAATAATAAGCAAATCAGCCAATGGTAAATTACTTGCATTGCTACAGAAAGTTTGAAAAGCATCTGCGAGAACAGTTTCTCCATCACCATTAATTACATTGTGCACCGCAGGCATTCGTCGACGAATAATTTTGAATACTTCTTTTTCTTTACCATTAAACAAAGATTGTTGAGCACACATTCCTAATAATTGATCCATACTACTTGGCATATTTTGTCTAAACATGTTTTCTAGGGCACCGTTAAGTAAAAATTTCATATTATCAATTCCTTTTGGTAATTTTTTGACAAAATCTAATGTATTCTTATCGACACCAGCAATAGCCATTCCATTGAGTGCAATTTCTTTAATAGCTTCTACAGAGTTCTTTGGTGTGACTATTTGACGAATAGCATTGACAGAAACACCAGCAAATGTACTTCTATTACATATTTCATTAATATCACCACTGATTAATGCTTGTGCATCTTTGATTTTCTCGGGTAATTTTTTTACTAAATCAACTTTCATGGGATCGACACCTAATAATGACATACCCTCCAGAGCCAATTGTGTAGCTGAATCAGGGGAGAATCCATTCCTTGCAATCTGTTGAATTGCATTGAGAGGAAGCCCAGCTGATATACCACGTTCTAACATTTCATTTATATCACCACTGAATAATGCTTTTGCATCTTTCATTCGTTCTGGAAGTTGTCGAATCAATTCAATTGCTTTTGGATCGACATTTGTCATATTCATTCCATCTAGAGCAAGTTGAGTGGCAGCTTCTAGAGTAATTCCATTTTTAAAAATTTGACGAACCGTATTTACTGGAATGCCGGTCAAGATATCTCGTCTACATATTTCATTAATATCACCACTTAACAATGCTTGTGCATCTTTAATTTGTTCTGGTAATTTTCTGACGAAATCGACTTTCCTTGGATCAACACCTGCCAAAGTCATACCCTCCATAGCTACTTGTGTAACAGTTTCTACAGAAAATCCATTCACAGCAATCTGCCTAACAAGATTGAGAGGAAGACCAGCCGATTCGGCGTATTTCATTATTTGTTTTATATCACCATTTGCTAATGCTTGTATATCTTGAATTCGTGCAGGTAATTGTTTAACTATATTAATAGCTTTCTGATCAGCACCTGCCATTGTCATACCATCAACTGCGAGTTGTGTAGCAGTTTCGGCAGAAAATCCATTTTTAGCAATCTGTTGAATTGCATTAAGAGGAAGACCAGCCAATTTTCCACGTTCTAATATTTTATCGATATCACCACTGAGTAGTGCTTCTGCATCTTTGACTCGTTCAGGTAATTGTTTAACAAAATCAATAGTTTTCTGATCGACACCTTGAAAAGTCATTCCATCAGCAATGAGTTGAGTAATATTCTCTGCTGAAAATCCATTTTTAATAATCTTTTGTATAGTCTGAAGAGGAAGACCCGCTAACATGTCTAGTTTCATTATTCTATTTATATCACCACTAAGCAATACTTGTGCATCTTGGATTCGTGCAGGTAATTGTTTAACTACATCAATAGCTTTCTTATCAACACCGGCCATTGTCATACCATCGATAATAAGTTGATTGGCTGTTTCAAAATTAAATCCATTTTTAGCAATTTGTTGAATTGTCTGAACAGGAAGACCGGCCAGTTGACCTCGTTCCAGTATTTTATCTATATCACCGCTAAGTAAAGCTTCAGCATCTTTAATTCGTTCTGGAAGTTTTTTAACAAAATCAACAGTCTTCTGATCAACACCAGCAAGTGACATTCCAGCCTCAGCAAGTTGCGTTAAATTGCTCATTGTGAATCCATTTTTATCGATCTGACGAACAGCATCAATAGCCACTCCGACCATCTTAATTTTTTCTAATGATGCCACTGCCTCAAGAGGTCCACCTGGAGTGAATAATAATTTTCCATATTTGATTACTTTAGTTTCAAAATAACTGGTTAGATCGAAATCAGCTGTAATCTTTGTCGCTAAAATTTATTTAAAAATAACGTTTAGTTTTTGTCGATAGAAGATTTTATTAATACTTACCAGCTGCTTTATAAACATCGAGAGCTCCGTCAAGAATTAATGATGTACCTAATCTGAATTGTCCCTTTAAACATAAATAAGCACCACCAACAATTTGTGCTACTCCCATGACGAATACAAATACAGTTTTCCACCAACATCGTTTTGTTTGAATAACAAATATATAACGCCACATTAATCCTTCACCAAGCCATTCTTCACGTTCAGCATTAATATTATTTGTTAATGGTTCAAATTTTGTACCTTTTAAACAATCTAATGTTTCTGGCCAATGTTTAAATTCACAGGTTATTTCATGTTTATTTTCATCGAATTGTGTTAGTTGCTTACGACTTTCTTCAAAAGTTGAATGAACTATTTGAAGATAGATCAATTCAGCAAGACTCGTTTGATCGACAGGTCCATTTGTCTATAATTAGAATAATAATTCAAATTTTCTTTTCTTTTATTCTTTACATACTTTTTTTTCATTATCATCAGATATCGGTGGATCGTGAAAAATTTCTAATAGTTTACGTGTTTCAATTTCTACGTTCAATAAATTAATTGCTTGATCAAATGCTTGTATAGCACTAGTGATAGATGTTTGATTATTTTTAATATAACATGGTACTGTATTATAATGTACGATAAAATCTTGTGCATCAATTTTCAATGCTTGTTTGTATAAGTTTAATGCTTCTTGTCTATTATCATCCATACCATCCGTACACAAAGCATGAAAACCAGCATAGATGAAATATTTTGGATGAACAATTAAATGACTCACTGCTTGAAATTGAGTCTTGATTAAATCGTTAGCATCTGTGAAAGAATCTTGTTCTAAAACAGCAATTGATCTATTCATTTGATGTTTAATCTGTTTTTCAAATTGTGGAAAACGTTGTTCAGCTGTAGTTTCATTTTCATCACAAAATGAAGCCCATAATTCACGAAGTGAACTAAAACCTGGTTTGTACATGTCATTAGCAAATGGTAGTTTATGTTTTTGTGAATGGGTTAAGTCGAGAAAACGAACAAGAAGTCGATCTTTCGTTTCGACTCGCTTAACTTCTGTTATAGCTTCAGCCATATCACTTTCTTCATGTTGATCTCGTACATCTTTCCAAACATTGATTAACATAGCTTCATCAACATTTCCTTGGAATTGCAGAGCAAAAGTTTCATTGTAAACAATTAAACGAGCTGAACCTGGTTGACCTTGTCGTCCTGCTCGACCAAATGCTTGTTGTTCGACACGAGAATTTCTTGGCATAAATGTAACAATTACATGTAAACCACCTTTCTCATTGACAACTGTCATTGTTTTCAGATCAGTTCCTCTTCCAGCTAGATTTGTAGCAACGATAACATCACCAGAATGAACTTCTTCTGGTTTAACATGTTCAGCTAGATCACTACGAAGATATAATTTCAATCGACAATTTAGTGAACGTAATACCAATTGGACGTCTTCAGCATCAAGAATTGTTTCACATATAATTAGAACTGCTCGACGTTGAACGATGGCTATTTCACGGCATTCATCTCGGATATTTTGCAACCATTTTTCACGATTTTGACTAAATTTACTTGAATAAATATCAAAAACACTGTTAATATATTTTGGTACATTGAACGTATCGATTTGATAGACAGATTGTATAAATTTTCTTGCATCCTTACCACCCAATGTTCCTGTTACTCCATATAAATGTGGTTGATATCGTTTAAAAAGAGTAACATTAGAAAAAAATGAATCACACATACGTTCAGGTGTCATACGTAAATTGTGCTTTAATTCAAGAAATTGATGTACACCATAACTCCAATGCACATTCATATGACTTATACCAGTATTTGCATAATCTACAACAACAATTTGTCTATCTTTACTAATAACATAGTCAACATTGAGTGTTAAGTGATAGAGTGCTCGTCTTGCACCTTGTATCCATTTGGGTAATTTACCATCGATGTAACTTTGACGATAGGCTGAATAACGAATAAGTTCTTTTTCGGCCATTTTTTTGCGAATAAATTCAACAGCATCAACTAAAAAAAATAATAATTCAAAATCTTCAATAGCAGAATATAACTTCTTTTTTTTCGTTACCTTTGTAAAATCCATTAGTTTGTCGAATAACAAATTCATTCTTTTCGGTAATATTAAATTTTTGAAAGAACGAATAAATAAATCGTAAAATAATATTCAATGATTTGTAACCAGGTGTTAATGATGCTAATTGAGTATAATGTTGACGTTGATCAATAAACATACTATCAACCTCATCAACAATAGCTGCATCATATGGTCGATTACCACGTATTTCTGTTTGTAAATAAAATTCTGTACGTAGAAGATCACCTGCAAACTGAACAACTGTTCCATAAACAATATTAACATTATAATTTGGTTTTATAGAAGGTTCATGACAATTATGACCAACTGAAAGGTTGAACATTTGATAGAAAGGTGCAAATTCATCAGCATCACGTTGTGCAAGAATTTCAGATGTTGTGATTATATCGACATGCTTATTCAGTGGAGGAAGTGAGAGATAAACAGCCACTATAGAAGAAAAAAAATAAACAAAATCAATTGAAGAAAATCAATGAACTTACACATTGAAACAATGATAGATTTGCCTTCACCAGTACGTATTTGTGCTAATCGTCCTTTATCCGAATTATCAATTAGAAGAAGAAGAGATAAAATTTGAATATCTCTTGGACGATATTGTTTATGAAGATGTGCAGCTTGAATAATAATGGCAATCGTTTTGAGTTCATCATTGTACATAAATTGTTTTCGAATATCTGCTGATGTCCAGCTAGATATTTCTGTTTCGTAATAATACATTACTGTTCGATATCGTTGTTCTAATTTCTTTATATTTAAAGATGGATTTTCATGGGCTAGTTCTGCAAGAAGTGTATCAACTGATTTGGCTTTCCCTTGTTCGTCCACAATTTTGTTTAATTCATCCATCCATTGATTGACTGGATGTTTAGTAATTATTTTAACGATTCGATCAATATGTGACTGAGATGATATTTGATTTGTAACAATCGTTTCGATAATCAGTAATGCTGTTTTTAATGATGAAATATTATTGCTTATTTGTGGACTCATGAATTTATCCTGAATACGGATAATATCCGATTCACACCATTTAAGTTGATACAATTCGTTAAGATTTTCGCTTAGAATCACTTGATATGCATCCAATGGTTCTTCTTTCGGAGAAGGCTCTATCAATATTTTTGCTGATGTTGATACCGAATCGCATGAAAGAAGTCCATGAATGAGTTTCACGTCTTTACGACATGAGCGATCGATTTCACTAAAAGATGTAATAGATAATTTTTTTAAGTTTCAAAATTAACTGAGAATTTCAATCAAACAATACATATTTTGATCTGACTTCTAAAAATGAATACATACTCTTTATTTCGATGTGTAGATTTATTTGTATTGGGCAGTTGTCGATCAAAATTAATCGTTGGTATAATAACTGGTGTAAAATCGAATGAAATAGTATTCTGATTGTCAGTATCATTATTCATCATTGATTGAAATTTAGCTCGAAGACAATAAATCCATACCTCAGCTGGAATATTTTCTGATTGTATAACTTCAAGAATAGTATCTACTGGTAGTATGACATTGATGATGATATGATCTGTTAAAAGTTTTCGTAAACTTTTCATTTTCAGTACAAATTGTTCTGGTATTGAATATTCGAACTGACGCCTCCAATCGACGATTATATCTAGTAGAGAAGATTTTTCTTCTTCCGTCCATGATTTAAGTGCAAGCAATCGATCACATACGATATTATAATCTTGAATTGCGATCATGATTGACGCTGAAGTTTATTTGTACCAAGCTAATAGCCAAATATAAAGCAAATAATCTTTAATTTCGAAGTAAAATGCAACGAAATTTCGTCTGAATTGTCACACACACTTTCGACATACAAGAGACGACTATATGTAGGCTGACAAAAGGGAGACAACCCATATATGAACATTCCATAGAATACCCTGAAAGCTAAGAAACCAAAGAGAGAGAGGAAAATACCTATACAAGAAGAAGGACAAAAAGAAAAATATAAAGCAGAACGAAAGAGAATATGACACATATACTATCATAGTGATGATCTTACTTATGAACTGCATCTGGGCAAAATGCAGAGCATAACATTTTTGTTCGATATTAAATGAATATAAATAAAATATTTATTCAGAATTATTAATATCTATTAAATAATAATCTATTTATTCCTCTATATAGTTACTTTAAGACATTAATAAATGATTCATTTTGTATGTGTCATATTTTTATGGCTCATTCAATATCTTTCCCGATGATTTGTGCTTCTTTCTTCACCTTACTGTTGTCATCAAAATCGATTCATTTTTCAACAGCTTTTGGTTTCCTACATTGTCTTTTTTACTTGCTCGTAATAAACTCTTTTATGAGTTGATAAGAACTAGCAAAAGAAACAAGCAAGAATTATTTTGTGCAAATAGATATAAATACAAAGAACAGAAATAACCATCGTGCATATAAAAGATTTCTTTTCACTTAATCCACTCATTTTTCATCTTCTTAACCAATTCTTTTCAAATATCTTGTTGATCCTCGCTTCGTCTTCTAAGGTAGGTTAATGTTATTCAATCATAATTTCATGTTTATATTAGATAGTATTATTATTTATGTGGTGTACAGAAATATTCTAATAAGTTACACTCAGAAATATTTTTCATGTATTTACGTGGATACGGTAGTAAATAAACTAATATTGATGAGAACAAATAGCTAGGATTGACGCGATTCACTGAATCTCTTGGCTGTACAAGTTCTGCAGACAAACATGCAAACACAAAGTCGTTCGAAGGATCAAGATACTGGCTACAGTTAGGAATGCATCAAATTCCAACCAATTCTACAAAAGAAACCGAACCGAATTGGGATTTGTGCATTTCTATTAATAATAATAGAGAAAATGCCATTTTTTTCTTAGACTAAAAAACCAGAATTTATTCGATAATTATATATAGATTAAACATATAACATTTGACAACTCTATACTATTTTTAGTTTCTTGAATTAACATGGCCACTGCTGTTGTATCAAATAATAAATTCCACACAAACACCAATGATAAGTCTCTAGAAATATTCTCACTTATTTGGCTCGATGCAAATATAAACGTTAAAGAGACGCGAGGAACAGAACAAAAATTACGTTCTATTATTAATCGTATCAAGAAATTTCAAGATGTAAAACAATGTCAGCAATATATTGAACAAACATCACAAAAAGATCGCTTAGTAATTATTGTTAGTGGTCGGCTAGGACAAGAAATAGTACCCTACATTCATCAACTTCGACAAGTTATAACAATTTATGTTTATTGTATGGATAAGAAGAATAATGAACAATGGGCTCTAAAATTTGCAAAAGTAAAACTATGCTAAAGGATGTTTATTTCATTTTATTATTTTTTCTACAGATAAAATCTGTTGTTGTTGCTCTTGATGAACTTGTCTCTCAGATTACAGCAGATCATAAAATTCAGAAAAAGGTAGAAGAACCATTATCAATTTATACTTTCACAACAAGTGTTGATGCAGGCAAATCAACAACAGGAGTTAATGGACAATTTGTTTTTTCTCAAATACTCGTTGACTGTCTTCTACGATTAAAATCAACTGAAGTAGACAAAAATGAACTTATTAATCTTTGTGAAAATGAATATGAAGGAAACCATATGGAACTAAACAATCTTCGTGAATTTCAGCAAGGTTATTCACCTAATAAAGTGTTATTGTGGTATACAAAAGAAACATTCTTTTATAAAACTCTTAATGCAGCTTTACGCACACAAAATATTCATATGATTTTCTTATTTCGTGCATTTATTTCTGATATTTATCGTCAATTACAAAAATATCAATCTAAACGTGTTTTGCAAGTTTATCGATGTCAACTAATGTCGATCGATGAGTTAGATGGTCTTAAGAATAATATTGGTCAGTTCATTTCTATAAATTCGTTTTTCTCCACCAGTAGTGAACGTTCAACAGCTCTCTTTCTCCTAGGTGATATAACTACAAAGATTGATTCAGAAAGAGTGTTGTTTGAGATTGATGCTGATCCAAAGATGGTCACTACAAAACCATTTGCTGATATTAGTAAACATAGTTATTTTCCAAGTGAATCGGAAGTTCTCTTTATGATTGGTTCTATTTTTCGTCTTAATAGTATTAATCGTAATGATGATCAAATATGGATCATCAAGATGACTTTATGTAATGATAATGAACATGATTTAAAACAAGTTCTTATGTATATGAAAGAACAAATTGAAAGTGGTGAAACAAATCTTCGAATATTAGGAAAACTGTTATGGGAAATGGGTAAATTTGATTTAGCCGAAAAATATTTAACTCGTTTGTTGAAAGAACTTCCATCGAATGATCCATTACATATCAGTTTATATGAAGATCTTGGTAAACTCGCATCACAGAGAGGTGATTTTGATATGAGTATGAAATGGCGTCAAAAATTACTTAGATTCAAAGAGGAAAATCCATTATCTACCAGTATTAGTGTTAATAAAACAAATGATTCGATTGGTAAGTTTATTGAAAGAAAATCTCTAATTTTCAAGCGAGTGATCTGTATAAAGATGAGTTTTTATCGCCAAAAAAAA
>CAJNOI010001794.1:0-12487 GCA_905250115.1 Adineta steineri | reverse complement strand
GAAAACAGACGCATCTGTAATTGAAACCCTCACTCACATCCACACCCGTTTTCTCATCTACCAAATATGTACTGTCAAATTTTCCCGACCAACAGCGGCTACTCCCGCTAGTACAATATAATTATCAAAAACATGCGTAAATCGTATAGGCATGGTCAAATAGCTTTTTTTATTTAAAAGAAAAATAATACCATGCACAAAATATCCAGATTAACATAAACGTTAAAGAATTCTTAAAAAGAACTTGACAACAAATGTTAATGATGGCAAGATTGTAGACATTATTTTTTGCACTTTGTAACATCGGCCCAACAGTGAACATCCTGCACATAGCCATACTCTCCCTTAGATGTTTCAATATGATACCATGTCTTTGTTTTATGTGGAAGTTTTTCGGTTTTGAAGCAGTCGCATGGATAGTATTGATCAGCGCGGACATACATATATGGTTCACAATCCATTGATGCACACGTATGAGCAGCAGTCATTTGCATACACATAGCTTGACCACCCTAATCATATGAAAAGTAAAATATTTCAGTTGTTAAGATATTTGATCAAGACAAAAACTTTACCTCACATAGTACCGCACCAAGAATTAACAACGTCAAAGACACGATAATGAATCGATTCATTTATAATTTTACTTGTCTGTATTGTAATAATATAGTTTTATTCGTTTCGAAATAAGTAATTTTATAAACTAGCAGCATCCTTTTATACAACAATGAAAATGTGACCTTGGTAATTCAACGCGGAAGTATTAGTATGTTGGAAACTGTACTTCATAGACACTTTTTCCTCGGATGTAGATGACACATAACTAATGACGAAAAAAGCATCATGTGATTCGAAAAGGGAAGAAAGAAGCGCTTAGTTTTCGTAGTAAGTCCATCATTCTTCAATTTGGATAAAAATCTCTCTTATCATTTTTCCAGTTAAAAGGATTATTTTATATTCGTCATACATTGTTATTCAAAAGCAAAGTCCAACCATTATTTGAATCGAGTGGTCTATATGTGAAACTAATTCTTCTTCCGATTTAATCATCCTATGTACTTCCGAGGAACATCTAAAAAAGATATTTTTATTTCTGCGTTATGATTCACACATTTTCGTTTTTCTTTACTTTTTTGTTTTTCATATTATCTTGCACTATTAGGACTGTATGATCGCAGTTTTTAAGCAAAATAAAAAAAGAAGACGTTTTTATGTTTATTAATGGATGTGGCAGTCGGTTAAGGAATTTAGTTAAGTTTGGAATGATAATATAATAAAACAACGAAAATAATATTTTGTTAGTTTTAACTTTAATGAATAGAATTATTTTTCTTTATTAGGTTTTTCTTATCTATATTTGTAATCTGAATATGTCGAATATTGTTATATATTAAAAAGAAAAAAAATGAATCTTTTATAGATAGGTTTAAATTATTTTGAACTGTAGGTCATTGATTTTACATTAAAAACAGAATATAACCTTTTTTTTCTTAGATAGCAATTTTTTTGACATGCGATATTTTCATTAATTTATTAGTTTTGTGCTTATTTTCTTTATGGATGTTTTCGTCAAGGAATATAATATTGAATGCATTCGATGAAGAATAATATAGGTTGAAAATATAGTATTTTATCAAAAGTTTCAATATCCATGTATGATTTAAAAGATTGAGATTCAAAGAAATACTTATTTTGATATATATGACGTAGCTAAATGCATGAAATTGATATTATTGTCAAAAAAGAAAAGCAATTATTGATATAGTTTCTTAATCTTTTTCGAGATTGATTTTTTTCTTCTTCTTATTCTCTTCAAGAGAGTGATTATTTCGTTTTATTGTGTTTTTAGTTCGAGACGAGTTTTTTGTATTTTTTTGTAATAATTGAATATTATGGTTCAGAATTCGTTTTCTCTGAAATATAGAAAAAAAAGCTCATATTAATCGAAAGAATCAGTAAGTAAGTAAAAATATAAAATTGATGCGAGATTCAGATATACAGCATGGTGAAGAGTATCACTGAAAATTATTAAACAGAAAAAACATCTTCATACTACACCGTCATGCACGCCCACCTTCACCCACACCCTCAAGATGACATCGAACAATAAAAGGTTCTTGAAGGTGCGTGTGGCTGTATCTGGATGTCTCATTTATATACTAGTGATTTTTCTTCATCATAGTATTGCTGGTGTTTGTATATAATGATATATTGTGTGTTGGTCATTGAATTCATTCGAAATAGTCGAACCTCTGCATTTACTAATCGTTACAATCGTCTGACAAAGCAAATTGACTGTATGCTGATTTCACAATTGATTATATTACCGCTATCTGAAATATTATTTGATATTAATTCTCTTTATAACTATATAACCAATGAAGTAGAAAAAGATACTCTATGAAAAGTTGTTAAACATTTAGTTGCAAAAGATTACTCGGCGTTGTATATTTATATGTGCATGTCAAGTGAAATGAGAAAATATCGAATGCTATTAATTATCAAACATTTATATCAAAACCGTATTGGAAAAATAAATAGTTCCATCAACAAAGCTGTTACTAATCCACTGGGCGAATCTGCAACTGTTTCCAAGTAACCCAAAAAATGTAACAGTTTAAATTTACTATCGTATTACTTAATTTATTATTGTACTTTTATTGCGATATACACCTCTCGCTTTGTGCATTATCTTTGATTGTAAATGAACTACCTGAATAGGCCAATAAATATATATTTGTACTGGCAAAATTTACGTTGCAAAAAAGTATTACGTATTACTCTTCCATTTGATATAGGCAAAAAAGTACCGACACAATCAAACATATAAAAGTAAAATATGCAATTATAGTGTAAATGTCAAAATTCAAACGATTGATTCATCAGAAACAAATGAAAAAAACAACGTTCGACATTTCGTGAAAAGGTGAATGACTTATTACAGTTCTACATGAACTATGGCAGAAAATTCTATGCAATTGGCCTATACTGATTAGATTTGTATTTATATTGCAACAAAAAATAACATTTTCATATTGTAACTTTACTTTTATTTTCAAGCTGCATAAATCTCAATCGGTAAAATAATGCAATATTTGTTATTTATGTTGGTTATTGCAGTACTAATTGTTGCTGATTTTGCTGAAGAAGTGGATGAACAAGAAATAGAACGTATATTACACAGTGTTGAAAATAATAGTGCGATCAGTAGTGTCAAACATTTGTGGATAACGTTTTTTTATCTTCTTAGGACTACTGAATTCTGCCATTGATGATCAATTTGAACCAACTTATGCTGAACCTATGGATGGAATAGATGAACGCTCTTCTTTTATGCAGTAAGTAATGCTCATAGAACGTGACTTTTGCTATTTTATGTAAGATTATTTTCTGTTTGTGCATATGCTTAAAAGTGTGTTAAGAGTAGTCAGATTTGAACCTATAGATTCAACTGATACTATTAAAGTAAGTATTTTCTACAAATGCATGGAATAGTTCTAATATTTCATCTTATTTTTCATTTCTTATAGCAGATCAATTTATATTTTAGATATCGAGTGAAAAGAGCGCGTGGCGGTTCGAAAGGTAGAGGTGGCAAAGAACATACAAAAAATGCACGACCATCAACTCAACAAAAACATGAAAAAGGACAAACAAGAAAGGGAAGTGACAAAAAGGGAGGAGAAAAAGGTGATGCAAGACGTCCATATGGCAAATAATCGTAAAAGAATAACTTGTATTCTATTGAAAAATAAGAAAATCATTTTTTATATTGATCAATAAAAAATAAGAGTTGATAGAAATAATACGAGTTCTACAATTCAAAATAACTTTGAGGGTGATGAATGTAGGTGCGGATGGGTGTAATATACGCAACGACTTATTTACAATTTATCTTTATACACATGATAACAAATGAAATTTAATAGTTCATTTCTTTATTTATATTGAAGCATTTACTAGATAACATAAATAAGCAAGAATCCCTTAACGAAGAAATTAGCTTACGACAACATATTTTATTTTAAATCTGAAGTTTTCATTAGATTCAACAGCTGTTAATGAATCTTAATTACTTGATAAGAAAAAGTTTGAATGTGTTTTTAATTATTTAATAAATCTATCAATTATGAGAATGTTGATTTCATAGAAGCATTGCTACAAGAATCGAAGAAAAATATGAATAATACAATATTTAAAAAAAAGGAGAAGACGTAATAGCTCGAATCAATGATGTATAATATCGAAAAAAAATATAATACACCTATGAAAAGCATGACTCATATTTTTCACGTGTTATACCCACTTCATTAGGGAGTCATTCATTTTTTCTAAGGTAAATGACGAAATATTTATCGCGGAAAAAACCAACATTTTACATATATATGTATATATGTAGTAAATACACAGTTTTATGTTATATACGATGGAAAATAAAATGAATGGTGATGAGCAAAAAACTGATATTGAAGATGAAGAAACTATAATTATTATTTGTTTTGATCCAAATAATGAATTCAATGATCAGATAGAAGATTTAAAACAACAAATCAATGATTCAGTTATATTTTATAGTGAACTTGAGTTATGTATTCATTTTATTAAATCAATTGAAGATAAAACAATATTTCTAATTATTTCTCCTTCATCTATTTCTCAACTTAATAATTTTAATCAAATTAAAAATATTTTTTTATTTGATGCATCAAACAATTCGAATGAATATTTATCATTTGATGATTCAAAACTAATTGGTATTTATGATAAATTTGATTTATTACTTTCAGCAATCAAAAAAAAAATCAATTTAATTCAAAAGAAAATGTGTCAATGCTGTTTTTTTGATCAAATTCAATATGAAAATAAAGATTTATCAAAACAAGCGAATAGTTTTCTATGGCATCAACTTTTTCCTGATGTTCTCTTACATTTATCATCTGATCGACAGTTTGAAAATGTAGATCAAAGTATCTTGGAACAATTCCCATGGATTAATGATTATAAACCAAACGAAGCGGTAGGATTGTTTATGAAATATCCATCACTTCGAGAATTAATTAACAAAGCGCTGAAAAATGAAGATATTAAACAACTTTATATGTTACGATATTTTCTCAGTGATTTAATACAAAATCTTCAATTCGGTAAAGAAAATCGAATTGTCTATCGAAGAATGTTTATATCTCGTAGTGAATTTAATCAAATACAAGAACATAATGGTAAACTTATTATGATGAAAGAATTTCTAACAGCAAATACTGATCGATCATCTTGTCATGTATCATCAACAAAACAAATTTCAGTACTCTTTGAAATTGAATTGAACAAAAATTCAATCTTTGCTGATCTTGAGTTAGCTAATCAAGAAACAGTTCTATTGGATTTAAATTCAACTTTTCGAATAGATAATATTCAACAAAATGATCAATTATGGATTATTAAATTAATTTCAGTTAATGATGGGCAAATAATCAAACAAAAATATATTGATGATACACGTCGTCAATTTCAAGATTTAAGCATTTCAATTATTTTTGGTAAATTAATTTGTGATATGAGTCAATGGAATCAATCACAGGCATATTTTGAATATTTATTAAGTAATTATTCACATACGGAAGATTTAGCATGGATTGAACATGGTCTTGGTCAAGCTTATCATTGGAAAGGAGAATGGAATCAATCAAGAATATATTATGATCATTCGTATGAACGAATGATGAAAAATGAACCAGTTCGTATTAAGGATTCTGCTGTTATACTGTCTGGTATTGGTGAAATATTATATTTACAAGGACAAATGGAAGAATCCTACGAATTTCATCAAAAAGCATTAGCAATTCGAATGAAATATTATTCTCCTTATCATCCACATATTGCTATTAGTTTATACAATATTGGTTTGATCTTTCGAATAAGACAAAAACAGGATGAAGCATTAGTCTTTTTTCAACAAGCATTATTAATTCAAGAGAAATACTATGATTCATTTCATGTAGATATTAGTACAAGTTTAACTCAGATTGCGTTCTATTTAACGAATGAAAAAATATATGACGAAGTTCTTAGTTGTCATCAACGAGCTCTATTAATATACGAAAAATATTACCCATTAGGTCATGTATCGGTTGCATTTACTCTTGGTTGTATGAGTTCTCTGTTTTATGAGCAAGACAAGTACAACGAAAGTTTTACTCTTATTCAACAGGCAATGATAATGCAGAAAAGATTTTATCCAAATGGTCATATCGATATAGCGTCGAGTTTGCTCGATATGGGAAACTTAGAGTATTACAGAAAAAATTATGATAAATCATTAAAAATGTATGATCAAGGACTGTTGATGCTTAGAAAATTTAATTTATCTAATCACATATTGGCTGTTGCTCTTTTGGCGAATATTGGTGACACACAACTAGATGAAAAAAATGATTGTGATAAAGCTTTAGATTATCATCAACAAGCTCTTAACATACTCGAAAAATATTATCCGTCATATCTGGCTCGTATTGCTATCATTCTTAATAGTATGGGTCGTGTTTTCTATAGACAACGGAAACTTGATAAAGCACTGGATTTCTATCATCGATCAATAAACCTACTCAAAGAATATTATTCATCTGATCATGTCGAAACAGTTTCATTTTTAAGAAACTATGTTAATATTTTGGAATATGATGAATTCGTTAAACGTCACGAACAAATATTAATACTTCGAAAGGAAAACGGTACTACACGAGGTAATGCTTGCATCGGAAGCAATTACAATGGAATCAGTCACATACATCGCAGACAAAATCAATTTGATGAAGCTTTTGATTTCGCTCAACAATCAATAACGTTTACAGAAAAATCTAATCCAACTGATTATACAAGGATTGCTGATAATCTTAGCAATATTAGTGAAGCTTTAATGTATCAAAATAAATTTGATGAAGCATTTGATTTCGAACAGAAAGCATTAAATATTCTAAAGATTCATTGTCCTACCAAAATTATCAAAATTATTGAGAGTTTAAATCAAATGGGTAATCTTCAACGAAAACAAGGAAAAAATAATGAAGCTCATCATTTGTTTCAAGAAGTTTTGACAATTTATGAGAAAAATTCCTTATCTCTCGAAGCAGATATTCCATTTGCTCTTATGAGTCTTGGTAGGATCAAATATAAAGAGAGAAATTTTGATGAGTCTTTGAATTATTATTATCGAGCAGCAAATGTACTTAAAGAAGTTTTTTGCACTGATTATCGTCGAATAACTGATAGTTTATATTGGGTAGGACGTAATTATTATAAGAAACAATGTTATGATCGAGCAATTGAATTTTATGAACAATGCTTAAGAATTGAGGAAGCCAATTCTATTCCAAAACAGTTAACTATTGGTAAATTTCTTGAAGACTTAAGTGATATAAAACAAATTCAACTTCAGTATGAAAGTTCCCTAGCATACGAACTAAACTGTTTGTTAATGCGTGAAAAAGTTCTACCACCCAATCATCAAGATGTTGGTGAAAATTTAAGTAATATAGGTTTATGTTACGAACATATTAATCAACGTAAATTGGCACTTGATTATTACAAACGAGCATTATTTATTTATGAACAATGTTTATTAGCTACGGATGATCGATGGACTTTAGAATTAAAAATTGAGGAACTTTCTACAGAAATAAATCAATTCAACATTTAAATCTTCTGGATATGTTCAAAACAACGATAATAATACAATACAGACATTAAACACGAATTTGATTAAATAAATGTAATAAAAGTCATGAGATTGTATGTTGAGGATGCGAAAATGGGTGTGAGTACTGTCTATTCTTTTGAATCCACACCCACACCCTTAAAATGAGTAAAAATCGAAGAACATCTATTAAGAACTCCTAGTCATAGTCTTCATGAATTGGTTAATAAGTTTTAGCTATACACGTATAAATTACATACATCACTTGCTGTCACTTCACGACTGTATACTCGAAAGTCATCCACAGCACCTTCAAATGCACCTGGCAATACTTGATTGCCTGGAACTGCGGAACAGCTTATACAGCCGTTCAAACAGCTACCTAGTGTCACATAATTGACCCAAGTCGAAGCAGTCTGATAAGTTGCCGCTGCTATTGATCCAACCAACGCACTATTGATATACAATCGAAGTCCATTTGTTGAACTCCACGTCTGAACAATAAGAGTAAAATCAGTCAGTGACAGACTCGAATACGATACAGCCACGTAACTAGTATTAGTCATTATCTGAACTATTAATGAACCATTTGATGCAAAACCGATAAAAGGAGCACAAAAACCGATGCCTGAACTATTGGTCGATATGTGTATGATTGTCCCCGCCAGTGACTGTGGTTTCACCCACAATGAAAAGCTGAATGGGTGATTGGCTATGCCAAGAGCGAGAAAACCTGATGCTTGGAAGAATGAGGAGGATATGCCCATGAATGAAATAGCTTGTAGAGTTCGACCACTAACCAGACCATAATTTGAAGCAAGAGATGAAACTGAATTTGGTCCCAGATCAAGCAGTGGTGAACTGCCATCGAAGCTGAAACGAGCCGCCAAGGTAGCCTGTTCCAAAATTTCACATGCAGACTTTAGTCGACCACTAACGGACAGCTCGTCAATATAACCCTGCAATCAACGAAATTATTCATATTTTAATTCAGGTAAACTTAGCATTGCAAAAAAAAATAAACTCATCCCTTCGTTCTCGTAAGCCTACAGACTTTACAATACCTAATCGGATAAGTCATTCAAATTTTTTTGATGAAAACTCTTTGATGGCTACTTAAACTTAGTTTCTCACTGTTCTAAAAGAGATACGATAAATTTCTATGCTAAAATATTATTCTTCGATATAATATCATAAATGATCGAATGTTTTAGTACAAACCTGCCATGTATTGATAGTCGGTACCAAAACAGGAAGATTACCAATTTGAAAGCTGCCACTGGTCGCTTTCAATCCTGAAGAGGTTGAGCCTCCTGACAGAAAAATTCCGTTACGATAGACAGATAATGTTCGGTTTTTGGCATCATATACGAAAGCTACATGCAACCAAATCTTGGTCAAAGTGGCTGGTGTATTGGTATTGACATCATCAGCATAAAAGCCAAAGTAAAGTGGATAGATCGAGGTGGTCAGACGAAGTGTCATATGAAGACATCGATCGGCTGCTGCTGTGGGGCAGATACCACAAATACTCTGGTATAATGTGTTAGTCAGACCAGTTGGATAAATCCAAGCATCGATGGAAAAGCTTATATTTGCCAAAGGGATATACGAAGTCGACACCATTTGATTAGAATTAGCGACGAATGAAATGGCTTGACCAGCGTAACCTTGAACGAATGTAAGATTAGGACTACCTGATGCAACGCCATTATGCATAGTGGTGTCATCAGAATAGTTGTTTTCAAAATGCCATTTAGCCAAGATTGACGCTGTAGATAACCAAGTTTGATTGAGACAAGTAGTGTTACATATGGGCAGAGTCGTTGTTGTACCTTATAAGTATCATCATCATTTTTTAAATATATAGGCGTGTCATTGTGGGTGTGGGTCTGGATACTGTATTCACTTAGCACTCACGCTTACCCTCAAGAGATCTACCATTGCTACTATTGGAAATAGGAAATCAAGACATATTGAACTGTATAATAAAGATTTAGAAATTTATTGAAAAACTAGGTACGAGCTACAAATAAAATTGATATAACTTATGACCTATAAAAGATACAAACGTATGGTTGATCTAAAATTGTAAATCTCGATTTTCGCTATTAACATCACTATTTGAAAATCAAAATTGAATATACACTTAGGAAATGCAAGTACCGCTAATTATATATTCGAAGATCTACCATGGCCAATCTTATTTGAGGATCTCGTTATTCCGTATTAATATATTTCCTATCATGTTGTATCCAACGGTAAAAATCGTAGATGTCAAGTGCCTTTTTCCAACAAATACATAATAGTAACGGGTGCGCCAGGTGAAATGGGGCTCTCACTATTTCGACTATAATTTTTGTTCGTTTACATCCTTAGATCTGTAGCTTTATTTTGTCCTTAAAAACAGGTCTAATAGAGTATTATCATATCTAATTTATCTTGTGAAATCCTATAACTCACTGTAACTTCTTTATAGACTTTCGTTGAAAACACTATTCTACTAAGATAATTGGTCTTTGAATGAAAAATATATGAGGATTAACTAGAATAAACAGTCGATTGTTGTCTACAGAAATCTTAAATGAACCCGTATCATACTTGTTACTACTGAAGATGACGAAAGTAATGTTGGTGCGGATGGTGTATTGGATGAAGTAGAAATTGAGGTTGATGCAGATGGTGTATTGGATGAAGTAGAAATTGAAGTTAATGTTGATGATGTATTCGACGAAGTAACGAGTGAGGTTGATACAGATAAGCTACTTGATGAGTTAGATGATGATGTTGTTACAACTAGAAATATGAATTTAACATATATAAAAAACTAAAAGACACTTCTCCAGATGTACGTCCTCTGTTGAAGATGTGAATGTGAATATTCTAATTATCATCCAATCACTCCTATACTTGAATTTAGACTAATATCAGTTCACACTCTGAGCATCCATTTTTTATTATAATTCTCTCCACAAATCTGAAGTTTTCAATAGAACTAACTGTATTTATACATAAAAACCAGATGAACATTTTCTAATGTCATATAGGCGACAAAAATAGGATTACCGATTAACTATTCTTTCGAAAAACTACTATTCACAATGACAATATAAGAATGATATACGTAATATTTTCAATGGATCATTCGCTTGTAATGGTTCTTTGCCTAGTTACGGAAGATTTCTTAATTGATTAGCAAAGTCATAATTATCGTTTGTATCTCATCATAGGTTATTATTCAATCAAAAACTCTACTCAGTTATCTTTTTATTTCATTTTATGAACAAAAAGATAAAATAATCAAGATAACAACAATGATTTTAACTAGTACATACCTAATGTCTCAGTTGAAGTTGTTTTTGACGTCAACCAGAATGTAAGTACAATAGCTAAACCTATTCCAGCTAGTAATGATCCAACAATACAACATCTAAAACACCAATACCAGGCAAAGGACTTCTTTTGATCAACTCTGTCGTTACAATATAAGATATATAAACATCTTGAAATCGATATTGTACTTACCGATCATTATCATCATCATCTGTCCAAACAATACGTTCGATTGGTAAATGACTTCCATGTGTGGTCGATGCTGGATCCGATGACCAGTCGGAGTATTGCCGATATGTCATTATATGTAATGTCAGTGGATTGGTCACTAATTTCGATCTGAATTGAATAAAGTAAAATTATGTATATTTTATATAGTAAAAATAATCAATAATGACTTCATTTGAACGGCTTCGGACATATAATGTAAATTTCATATTTTGAGTAAACACAATTCATCAATCTAATCAAAAGATTGGTCTAGAGAATAGAAAAAAAGTGTAACAGACTGTGTGTTCGATTGAGAAATTCTTTGTTTATTAGAGATGGATGAATTGTATGTCACAATCGGAAGGCAGGCGAAGACGAGGTAGTTTTGTTCTATTAATTAAATTCGCAAGTAGGAATTTTAAAAAGTAAACATATTCTGACAAAATTGGATGTTATTAAATACCGATTCAAATTAATTCTAAAGTCTAAGCTTTTACTTATTCTAATTAATTTATGAATATCTCTAAATTTAATGTGTACTAATTATTTCACTATATATAAAAAATTGATTGTATTCTTTTATTGAGCACGTCAGATATTCAACAGAACCAAGAAAAATTGAAGCGTATATTTTCATGTTTGTGCTTCATTGTTTTATTTCTTTTCGTCGTATTTTTTACATCAGTCTTCAGAACCAAAAGAATTCTCTTCGCGAAATAAAATCTTTTCATTTGATTATTGTTGCTCATGAATTAAAAAATCGTACGTATATGGTCTATAATCAATTATTTTATTCACTCATCGAATGAAAAATGTGTTGAATTGTGAAATTCGAAATATGATTAAGATTATGATAAATCTATAACAAGATCATCAGTTATTAAGCCAGATGTATTAGATTAGTTTCGATTTCGATTACATTTTGACTATTTGCATTTGCTTCGACATAATTATTTTACATATTCAATAAAAGAACTGTTTGTCTTTGATTTTTTTCTTTTCTACATTTGAAACAATATTTGCATATATAATAATAAATTTTTGTTTTGTTTTATCTTAATTGATATGAGAAAATTTTGTTATTAATGATTGACTATTTTATTATGAACTCAATAATACCTAAATCTAATTTTCAAGCATAGAATAGACTGAATATTCAATAAACCACCTTAATGGTGTAAGTAGCTGTGAGAGTGGATGATGTAGTTGTGGGTGAGGTTGAATTAGATTGAGAACATCCTTGTCCACTCACAC
>CAJNOI010001793.1:0-12487 GCA_905250115.1 Adineta steineri | reverse complement strand
TTTCAAAAATTAAAGTATATAAAGATATCTTTTAGATTCATACAATGTAAGAATATATTTATATTTTTTATCTTTACATTGTATGTATGTTTGCAGAAGTTTTTTTTTATTATATAGACATTGGGTGACAGGACATTTTGTAATGAAAAACAAAAATTTTTTTTCATTTCATGATCACTAGCAGAGATTCATGCTGAATTTTATATTATACCATCTGGCAAAACAAGTTTCTGTTTGTGAATATGCCAAACTCAACTAAATACTCGTGCTAACATTGACAGATATCCCTTTAATAGCTGTAGTGCAAACACTTACTACTATTCATGAAATCAACAGTGTCTGGACCAGATACAAAGATCGAGAATGCATCTGTATCATAAGAACTTCGCGTTGTTACAATCAATATATATGTGATACTGGTTTCGAGAGCAATGGTGAATCTAAACTGATCAGGTTTGCAGCTGTCATCATCGCCGAAGAGTCGATTTTCATATGGACTGGATGGATTGAAATAATCTTGATAAATAGAGCCGTATGTGATCATATTGCTTTTGCTGAATAAAGTGTAAAAACCACTTCTACGAACATTCACTTGTATCGCTTCATAGTAAAAATTTGATCCTGAACAACTACGTAAGTATGTTGAACTGTTCGTTGTCAGTTTTGATCCATAAACTGTTTGAACAACTGATGAAGTATTCACTAATAAAAAAGCAAATCGATTCAATTTTGCATGATATGGAAATAAGTGTAAATAATTTGAAATTTTATTTTCTCTCACAGATATATCTACCGAAAGCCACTGGAAATGATATGAATCTTAGTCTCTATCAAATAGAAATATCTATATATTATTTTGTAGATTGAGTTTATTTATATTTTTATCGATTATGAATAAGTGCAGCTGATTATCTATTAAAATACTCTATATACTCACAAATACGATTGAAACCGATGTAGCTTGGACCAGATCCTTGAATTAAAAATTTCTCCATTAAATTCCGAGAAGATGTTGTTATAACGGCAATATATGTCATGTTAGCTTGAAGAATAGCTGTGAGTTGAAATTGACCTTGATTATCAGAGTTTTCACTATGGCTGAGGACATTTTTGGACGTATCGAATGGATTGAAGTAGTTTGTGTAGATATAAGCATACGTGGTTTTCATCTCACTATTGAGTAGAAAAGTATAATAGCCAGTTATAGTGACGTTCATTTATATCGCTTCATAATACGAATCTAACCCTGAACATTCTTGAAAATAAATTGAACTATTCGAGGTCAGTGATGATGAATACACTGATTGCATAACTAATGAATCATCTATTGAATCACAAAAAAATTAGTGAGTATTTGTATTCTGAATAAAGAAAAGAAATGATTGCGCATATTCTTAGTTTGCTTTATTCTCGTTTGTTAACGAAAATCATGACCGCAAATATAACATAATCAGTTTCTCATTTCAAGAGTAAAGGTGACATTCTGAATCTCCATGATTGCGCCACAAGTTGTGGTTAACGCTCGAGCATAGGGTTATTTCTCTCTGACAGATGTTTCACATCTACGAATTTGAAAGCACATTGAACAACTATGCAAAACTTATTTTCTTCTAGAATATGGAATTCGACGCAAACCTGACTTCTCATGAGTGTTTCACGCTTCATGAAACCATTGTGTTCATTATTTTATACAGTCAGCAGCGATACGTGAGCTCAGATAATGGTGAATCAAAGAAAATTTATAAAAAAAATTCAACAAAAAGGACTGAATTCATGTTTGACGTTCCTACTAAACACATAGACATTCTAACTTCCATCTGCATCATGCAACTGACATGACGATAATATTATCGATTGAGTTTTGTAGGGAATAATGAATAAACAAGGTTTTTATTTTATAACAATAGTATATTAGGATGAAACTTGAGATTTAAATTTAACTATTCAATAATTCAGTTCAAAATCCATCAAGAGTTTCATCTTCATCTTCTATATCAGTTTTTCTTTTTAATTTTCAGAGTAACTATTGATTAAAATGATGTTAGAGACTATTCAAGCATTCTAAACTTATTACATGATTCTTCCAGATATTGAAATTTCTGAATTCGATGATTATATGAATCAGTAACAAATATGTTTCCAGACCGATCGAAACTAAAACTAAATGGATTATACAATTGATTGGATTGCGAACCACTTTCATAACATCCAACTAAACATCGAAAACCATTCAAGCCTGAACCAACAATACGATCATTGCCAGAATCCACAATGAATAAATATTTATCAGCATCTAATATAATTCCGCTTGGACAGCGAAGTGTAAGTGTTGGATTTAGTGATGTACTTCCAGCTACTGTGACGCCATTTGACTCTCCCAACTTGAATAACTGAACGCGATCATTGTAACAATCTGCCACATATAAATCCAAGTTCACATCAACAAAAATTCCATGAGGACTATAGAGTTGGTTGGAGGCTGATCCGTAAATACCTGTTCCAGCAGCAACACGATTTGAAGTCATCACAAAATCATTTAATGATCTTTTCACTACTTGATGATGCTGAGTCATTGAACAATAAAGAGTATCATTCATATCAACAAACAAACCATAACATGATGAGTTGACATTCATTATTGTTACGAAGGTATTTGTTTGTGCTATCCATTTCTGCACTCGACCATTCTTAAATCCATCATCAATATAAATATCACCATTTGATGTCACAGAGAGAGATTCGGAGTCTGTAAAATTACCGGTAATGACCTTCGTTGGATTGACACTCTCTTCTTCCCACATTACAATTGTGTTATTTTCTTTATTAGCGACGTAGATTGTATTGCTTGCGCTCACAAAAATGGCGAAAGGATTTTCACCAACAATCGATCGATTAGCGAAAGTAATTCCATTAGAATTCCAGATAGCTGTTGGACAAAACTTTGGTTGATTGAATGAAAATCCTTAAAGAAAATATTTTCTTTAAATTTATTTCAAAAGAGAAATTAAATTTCAAAAAAATATCATATGATTTATAGGAAGATTTAATATCCAAAATACTCTGGATGGACGTATTTTCTCGTAGCCCACATCCTTAAGGTGGTCTATTCTCAATGAATAGTATTCAACAATCTACGCAGATATGAGAATTCATCGATCAACTAAGTCGAATATCATTTCTTTTTACAAATATTGGATTATTTTGGGTACAGAATTTGAAATAAAATATAAATGAGAAAGATCATTTGCAAATAACAATGATTACTTGATATTTTATTGATAATAATCATATGAATTAGCACCAGAACATAAAAATTAGTTTTTGTTACCATATTGGAATAATAGTTTTTGTATTATATTCACAAATAACAACGAGTAGTCAGAGTTTTATAACTCACCAGACAGTCAGTATTCTTGTTCGATGAAAAAAAAAGTGAAATTAAATCTTCATTTTGATTTTTTCTCTTCTCACTATCAACAAATCTTATACAGAAGAAAAGGACAAAAACGAATATTCGTCATATCACTTTACACTAATTCTCAATGAATAAAAAGTACTATTATTTCATATATCTTTTAATTTTAAAAAGAATAAAACATATTAAAGTTCTATAAAATATGGATTATCTGAAGTTTATAATACATCGTTTTCAATTCAAACGAAGTATAATGATCTAATTCGGATGGCAATCAGTATATAATATTGAAATTAATCACCAGAAACATAACAAACAGAATTTTAACGCCACCCTTTCTATAGACGATTCTTTAATAACAGAAAAAAGAATGTTGCTAGAACCATCTTGACTATAAGAGTGTGTATATAACTAAGGATGAACATGAATGTTGTACTCATCCATTATTCATCTATTTACACCCATATTCATCCACATCCCTCAAGAGAAGTTCGCTTTATCTCACTTCAAATATTTATAGAGAACGATAAAAGTAAAGGATAAGTAGAAGATTAATTAACTAAAACATATATAAAAAGAAAGGTGATATCTACTTATGAATATGTGATTAATAAAATGTGTTTTTCTTACAGAATAGTGTCTCCTTTCAAATATACAATGGTAAAATGTATAATAACATCACAGAATACGGTCTCTTATTATTATCAATAAGTTGTAAACAGACATTTATTTCGATAGATATACGTTATTTTCTTTGAAATACGATTCACATCTATCGAGGTGTATGATAAACTTATTTATCAGCTATCAAACACATTTTTTTTGTAGAGTTTGTCAATAATAGCTCATATTACTTTTTTTATCGGATTTTAATATATTCTTTATTTGACATAAACAGGCAATCTCATTACAGAAACGTCTACTAAGAAATTTATATTTGATATCAGCGATAAAGAAATCAAGCCAAAACTGATATGCACCACTTCAAATACAAGAATTAAGCTATAGCACTTGAAAGTGGATAGTAGTGGATATTTGCTCTTTGAATTCTCACACACTCACCCACACCCACACCCTAAATAGATGAATAATGGATGAGTACAACATTCATGTTCATCCTTAGTTACATGCAAAATCTTATAGTCAATATGATTCTAGCAAGATTCTTTATTTTTTTTGTCATATCATTTATGAAGATTTGTTACATAGGGTAGTCAAAAAGTTTTGCAACTTCGCTATATTTATTCACAGAAACAACGCTGCATCTATCTTTCTGCATCATATATTAGAGGTAGTAGTTGTGATATTTTATAGAAAGTTTCAGTCTTCTAACACACTGTTGAGATGTTCTCTGAAGTAAACTATAGGTATAAAATTGACATGCTTGGATAACGTTGGATTTTACTAGTTTTTTGAGTCCTCAAAAAATTAGAGAAGTTCTTGATTGGAAAATGCAATTTTTTGTAGTATCATTAGTAGCTACCAGACTTATTTCTGCACCACAATATAAAACCGAAACCATCATCAGAACTTACGCAAACACGAGAAAATGGTCATTCCGCCGACATTTTACTGCTAACGATGTCAGAAACTAAGGTATGTATCAACTTTTTATGACATCCGAGTCATTATCTATCATATGGTGATTCCTATAGTGGTAATTAATACTCTCTATATTAGTGAGAAATGTTTAAATTCACAAATAAAAAAATTATCGAATAAAAAAGCATTATCACGCTCCTATTCTATCAATTTCCATTATGCTGTTTTCAGCAACATGTAAAATAATGTCATTATCTCCTTCAAAATGGAAAGGATGAAGCTAAGACACACCAAGCGTACTCACCTCGGGATAGCCTCCCAGAATCTTAGTTGTTCAGGTATATTCAACATGGACTAAATAATCGCTAGCTACAAAAAGTTAGCAGAAGTTTTATCCAAGCATGTCAGTTTTTTACCAATAGTTTACTACAGAGAACATCTCAATAGTGTGTTACAAGATTGAAACTTTCTATAAAATATCACAACTACTACCTCTAATATATGATGCAGAAAGATAGATGCAGCGTTGTTTCTGTGAATAATTATAGCGAAGTTGCAAAACTTTTTGACTACCCTATGTACTAAAGAATCTTTTGTAGACAGGGTGGCGTTAAAATTCTGTTTGTTATGTTTCTGGTGATTAATTTCAATATTATATACTGATTGTCATTCGAATTAGATCATTATACTTCGTTTGAATTGAAAACGATGTATTATAAACTTCAGATAATCCATATTTTATAGAACTTTAATATGTTTTATTCTTTTTAAAATTAAAAGATATATGAAATAATAGTACTTTTTATTCATTGAGAATTAGTGTAAAGTGATATGACGAATATTCGTTTTTGTCCTTTTCTTCTGTATAAGATTTGTTGATAATAAGAAGAGAAAAAATGTTAATTGTCTGATGAATTATAAAACTCTGACTATTCGTTATTATTTGTGAGCATAAAACAAAAATTGTTATTCTAATATGGTAACAAAAACTGATGTTAATGTTCTGGTGCTGATTCATTTGGTTATGATCAATCAAATATCAAGTAATCATTGTTATTTGAAAATGATCTTTTTCATTTATATTTTATTTCAAATTCTGTACCCAAAATAATCCAATATTTGTAAAAAAAATAACATTAGACTTATTCGAGAAGAGTTACAAAAGTTGATCGATGAATTATCATATTTGTATGGACTGTTGAATAGTATTCATTGAGAATAACCCACCTTGAGGATGTGGTTGGTGGATGTAAGTGTGAGGGTGGGTGGATAAGAAGAATATCCACACCGACATTCTCCAGATGTGCTCGCTTTTATATCCGCCTGAATATAATTCAATTCTAGGATATTGGTGCATTACCCTTACTGATTATCATTGATTGTAGCAAATTATTATTTTATATTAATTATTTGTGATTATATTAAATCAAATTTCAGTTATTTAAGTTATTGATCATTACCCATGTCTTCGAAATCGGCAAGGTTTCGTCGATGAATCGCGAGTTTTCAAAATATTGACGATTTTGTGTCAAAATCGCGGTTAATCGCGCTTAATCAACGACTTTTTTTGGATAATCAGTGTAAGATATCACTTCGGCAAAAATTTGGCAATTAATCGCGATTGATCGACGATTTTTGTAACATCGCTATAAAAGTGCGATCAAGTTAGCGTTTTACTAAATCTATTATGTTTTGACCAAGAGAAGGGAAAACAGAAATTCTGAACACTTTCTTAAGCTGCAACTGATTTAATAAGAAATGTCGCATGCTCTAGAATAGATATGTTGAGATCTTTGTTTTAATTCTATATTTATTATATAGACATGTTAATATCTTTATCGAAGTGTGAGTGTAGTTTCAAAATTGTCGTCAGCCGTTCACACCCACACCCTCGAGATTGATCTTATTATCTGATTGATTAACCTAAATAATCAACAGTCGCTGTATGAGAAAAGGAAATAATTTTGAAATGTTAATGAGAGGGCTCAACTGGATCGTCTTTATTAGATAAAAAGAACTCGATATATCGCGATTAAACCGTCGATTTTTACGACATGGGTAAATGTACGTATTGATAGATGACTTAAATTTTTATTATTGAAGTTCTTTTATTAGTGAAAAATGCATTTATTTATTGGTACAGTTTTATTGATCAATTAAATATAAGTCTTTTGTTTTTATTAAAATTTCATTTAAAAGAAATATTTTGCAACTAAACCTTTATTTATTTTGAAAAAAGTTAATTGAAATCTTTTAGATATGAAACTAATGAAAAAATCTTTATTTAAAATTATATTTATTCTATTATTTATTGGTTTGATCTATAACAATCTTTCATGTAATGTTATTAAAACCTCCACATCTAATCTGACATCATTAATGATTCCATTTGAATATATTAATAACATTTCCAATGATTTTTGTTCGGAATTTTTACTTAAACAACGATATCAATTAGAATTTCATCAACTTGAACATTATTCTTCTGAAAAAATGTACTCTAAACCATTAATGAACAAAGATTCAATTGAATCATTTCCTAAATTACCTTATTTTTATTCCTTATGGAAAAATTCTTCAATTCTTCCACGTTTATTAAGTCCATGTGAACATCAATTATATGTGAAATTAATTCAAATATTTGATCATATATGTCGAACTTATTCAATAAAATATTTTATTAGTTATGGAACATTATTAGGATCATATAGACACCATGGTAAATATTTCATTACAATTATTAGTCTTTAACGAATATTTCAATAGTTTTATTCAGATGTCAATAAAATAACAATTATTTTAACTTTCATACGTATTTTTAGTGAAAAGAATTTATTTAATGAGAAAACTATCAGATTCTTTCGAGTAGAATTCAACTATTATGAAATAAAAATCAAACTTATTTATTAATATCTAATAGATTCATATGTAATTATTAGTTTTTATTCTGTTTATTACCAAATAGTTAACTGAGCGGTTTTTTTTGAGTATGGTTAATATCAAAATATCACTCGAATCTAATCAGTTTACAGTCTGTATTTAAACTGTTTAACTAGAGATTATTCTTATTATCGACGCATATTAATAGTGAATAATAACTAGCATATGAAAATATACATTGAAGAGGGGTCCACAAGAAATCAAAGTTATCTTGGAGCAATTTTACACTATTTCATTACACTTTTTAGTCTTTTACTCCTTTAGCTTCCTTTAACTCCCTTTACTCCCTTAGCTCCTTTAACTCCCTGAGTTCCTCATTTCCTGTCAGGCTTGAACTGACATTTCGTAGTTGGTAAGTAGAGATAGAATGAAGTTGCCACTAATATCTATTACACTGAACTTTGTGGAATTGAAGGAATAAATAGCTGGAGTAGAGGTTGCTATAGAATCAAAGAAAGAAGGGTGAGTAAAAGTAACAAATAACGATATTGCTCATCTCTGATATGTTTCGTTATTTTATGAAGAAATAAAAGACAAAAATTCGATATTTACAAGGCTATAATTTTAACAAAAGGATCCTGTTTTAAACTCTTCATCGGTTCTCACGAGAAAACTAAAAACGAATCTCTATAGTTTACATAGTAGTATGCTGTGACATTACCAAATATGAAATAGTCAATTTTTTCCCAAAACTTTTAAAATTTCTCAACGGACTCGATCCGTCCGCACCATCACTATTAGAATCTTTCAGTTAATCTTTTTACAATGAGTGAATTGGTAACATAACAATGGTATATTTGAGTAACGCTTTTTGAATAAAATCCAGTGAAGAATCGTATTTAACAGACTTTAGGTAGATATCTACTTTCCGTTGTTAGCTTAGATAGAAAGAAAAGAAAATAATATCAAGATATTTTCTGATAAATAAAAATAAATTTGTTAATATAAATAGATATATTACCATATGATGATGATGTTGATATTTTGATACATATGAAATATTATTCAAACTTGTCTCAAATCAATCTATTAAATAATTCAACTGATTGGAAATTTTATCTAAGTTCTAACGCAAATATGAAGTTTTATTTCATTTCATCTAAATCAGTTGGAAAATATCCATGGAAATGGCCTTTTATTGGAATTGATTTTTATACAGATAATCAAACACATATTAACCCAGGTGTTTTTATAAAGAAAGAATATATATATCCACTGGTATATTATCCACTAAGTACACTTTGGTTACCTGGACCAAAAAATATTGAAATGTTTTTTAAATCAGTATCAAAATCTTATTATTTTAACTTCTCAATTGATAAAATATGTTATTCACAAAGTTATTCGCATAAAGATGAAATGTGGAAATATAAACACAAAACAGTTAATTGTACACAATTATTGAATACTTATCCATTTATTCAACACATATGTGACGATCATTATTGTTATCAGCATTTTATGTTAAATAATCGAACAAGATTATATATTTTAAAAATCAATAAAGATTAGAAACTAACATTTTATTCACAGTTTAAACAATTCTTCCCTAGTGAAAATATTAAGGGTAAAGTATCTAATTTCGGCTGGATGAGGATGAAAGTGTGGGTTTAAGTAGAGAAGAGCCATCTACACCCACACCCACGCCCGCAGATAATTGATTATCTCTATTTCCACACAATATATCATAGCCTTATGAAATAAAATACTTTTAAATAGAAAACAAAGTGCTTGTAAAACAAACTTCAGGTAATAATATAATCAAATCATTAATATTGACTATTTAAGTAACTTTTTCTATTTTATCTTGAGATACTTCTCGACTATTATCACCATAAGCGATATTATCACATATTGAAATATTGAATAGAACTGGTTCTTGTTGAATAAGACCCATTAATGAATGAAATCATTAAATGTTAAGTGTACGAATATCATAACCATCAAAAAGAATTTTTTCTTTTAATGGATCATGGAATCGTTGTAACAAATCAATTATTGTTGATTTTCCACTTCTTAATATCAGGGGTGCAGAATATGTCCTTCTGCACGAACGCGCGTTGGGGGAAATTTTCTTAAATGAAAATATTATTTTATACGTAAATGATCTGATATGTTCATTAGGACAGAGTATAACGTTACTATATTTTGTTTTTTTCTCTCATCATTGAATGTATTCAATCATGAGCATGTATATATATCTCTATACTTTAATTTTGTTTTACTTTTTTTGATTTTCAAATATGGACATTAAAACTTTTCGTGTCAGTTATGCTGTCCTTATGTTATTCTTTGTTTTCTTTCTTTTTTAACACACATAAATAAAATCAACAGCATGTCCATATCGGCGCGTGGGTGGGTGAGTGTGGATTCTGGGTGTGTAAGAAAGAAAGAGACAAGACTCACCCCAACACCCATACCCACACCCACTCACACCCTCATCCTCAAAATGGCACTTATCCTTTTGAGCTTTTTCATACCTCACTAGGGTCTACTTTATGCACGGAGTCCGATTTCCAAAGCGATCCGACAGTTGGGGATGTTCCCTCGTTGGCCATAGTCTCCAACTAGTGAGTGAGAAAGTAAAAAAAGTCATTTTTCTGCTATCAGTTTACAAGTGTACGTACTGATCGACCATCAACAACATTTTCAAAGGCCAGTAGAACAACGACGTAGATGAGTGACACAGAAACGAACATATTTATCAGTGTTTAATGGAGAATGTGTAATTGCGACGCCTATTTATATAGTAAAAAACGAACGTATTTATTTAAAGCCAAACGACCTTGGCGAAGTCATAACAAGTTAACGTAAAACTTGTCGCGGAAAACAGAATCAGATCAGTGACACTAAGTCATAGTTGTTCGATGAGTGGCGGCGTTCTTAATATGGGATTAGAAAAATTAATTTAAAAAATATTTTTGCTTCTTATTCTTCGCAGAATCAATGTGTGGGCGAGTCTATCCTTTGTGAAACACGATTCAAAATGAGTCTCGAAGCGTATATAGGTAAAGTTGGAAGCTAACGGTTTTTTCTAAAATTAAAAAAACAAACGAAATTTTTGAAGGTTCAGCGAGGATGGGGTGTGGGTAAAAGACGAGTTTCATACGCACACGCACACCCTCACACCCTTATCCTAGATTAATATTAATTGCTGATGGATAAAATTTAAATATATGAAACTTACATAATTTCAAGATTTATAATTTCATTGCATATCTGACAACTGAAATTTTCATTATTAATAGTTTTATACAATAAATTTACAATTGAAAAGAATAATTTAAAGTCTTTCGAAAGTCCGATTTAAGGAACACGATATATATAAACATTTTATGCTGTTTCATCTTATATTTTTAACAATGAATACTCAGCCATCTTTTCTTTCAATATACTCATTGATGCAGTCAGTGCATATTACAACAAATAGTTCTTTATCGATATTTGATTAGTATATTATTAGTTAAAAAATAATCATTCAGCTTATTATATGGTGATAATGTTTTACTGGTAGACTTTAAATTTAATATTTGTGTACTCTATTGTATATAAGATGCAAAGTACCGATTAAAAATTTTCAATCGCATTGATGCTAAAAATGTAACAATACATATTATACGTATATTACTGATATTAATGCATCAGAAAAAAAATACGACATCTCAAGACTTCTTGATCTGATTTTCGGTTAAGAAAAGATCATTTTGAGAAAATATCGACTTTTTACACAATTTGATCAACGATCTACCAGAACAAGAAATTTAAATGTATTGATAATTTTTGAATATTTTCAAATATATTCTCTAAGTCAGACGATCCCTATCTAGCAATATGAGCTATCATTTATGTCGTATAAAGTGATCAAAAATACAGGTTTATTTCGATTATTTTGTTGATTGATAGGTTATTAAATTGAAAATATTCTCAGAGAAAAAATAGCTATTTGACAGTATATGCTGTAATTAAGAATGACTAATACAAATATCACATAATAAAAATCTTTTTGATCTCAAATCATCTTTCTGAGATATATATAAAAAATATATTGTTGGTACAATGGATTTTTAATCATATAATGGAACGCTGTCACAATCGTTACAAGTAACAAAACTCAAAAGCATACTGGTTTTTATATTTTATTTCAACTCAATTTTGTAATGCGCAATTTTATACTTGAAAAATTTCTTATTCAAACAAAAAAAAACGTTTCAGATTTTTCTTTCGATTATCAAACACAATTAAAATTTTATATATAGAAATGATATTTATGTCGCTCACATCTGTTGCTTTGGCATCGTTTTCAAATAATATTCGATAAAAAAAAATGACAAAGCAAAAATATTACATTTTTTTTGCTATATGTAAATATTGGACACGATGAGAATTATTGACTTTAATATTATCGTTTAAAAAATGGGCGAATGTACTTCACATATGAAAACAAAAGTGCATAGCAATACATGCAGTACTTTTTTCTTCTTCTTCTTTTTTTTAATGCATCTACGCAATTCTATCGATTGGCGAGTACGTTTGACAATCTCCTAGACAACACTACTGTAATTATTCTTTTGAAACGAATGAATGCCATTT
>CAJNOI010001792.1:0-12491 GCA_905250115.1 Adineta steineri | reverse complement strand
CCAATCAAATACTTTTGTCGACGTGGCAAACAATTTTTACATTGAAATGCTATCTTATTCAAACAATGATGACTCATTCAGGTAAACATTTTGTACTTACGAAAACTCTATGAGACAAAACATCAGAATTTTCTTATTTTTCTAGAATGAAATTTACTATGATTATGAGTCATCTTTATCAATGATGTAGTTGCAACACTTTGCATCGATTCAGTGTGGGACCTAAAACTAGGGTAGTTATAACTCGGGTTATAACTTTTTGGGTTATAACCGATCAACTTTTTGGCCAAAAAGTTAATTGGGTTGTAACTATCAACCGTAGTTATAACTCTGGTTGAAAGTTATAACTATGGTTGATAGTTACAACTCTAGTTATAACTGTTTTAACTTTTTACCGATTTTGTCAACTACTAGCTTTTTAAAAAATAATTTTAGCTCCCACACTGACGTGTAATTATGGCTATCTTGAACTGACTTTGAACTGAAATAGTATAAATGATTAATCTTCACCGCTGAAAAGGCACATAGCTTTTGTTTCTTCTTCTTTATTATAAGAATAATATATCTATATGATCACTATATATCGCCAAAGATTTTAAGAATTGTTCAATTGTTTTGCTGGTCGCTTTTAAAAAAGCATAGTTTCAAAAAAAAATTTACATTAAGAAAAAAGAAGAAAGGCAGGAGGACATTACTAATCGATCTTTCACATGATTAAAGGATTTAGCAGGTTCACATTTGAAAAAAGTTGCTAGTTATAACTACGGTTGACAGTTATAACTCTGTTTAAAGGTTATAACTACAGTTGATAGTTATAACTGCGGTTGAACGTTATAACTGCGGTTGATAGTTATAACTACAGTTGATAGTTATAACTCCGGTTGAAGGTTATAACTGCGGTTGATAGTTATAACTACGGTTGATAGTTACAACTGCGGTTGATAGTTATAACTCTAGTTATAACTGTTTTAACTTTTTGCCAATTTTGTCAACTATCAACTTTTTGAAAAATAGTTTTAGGTCCCACACTGCATCGATTGTATATGATTCATTCAAATATTATCGACAGAAAACTATTAAAAAAATAAAAACCTGTTTGAACATTTAAAATACATAAATAGAATAAAGATAAAATAAATTCTCTAGAATATATGCGATCTGTTCTTCAGAAAAACCAAAAACAATACATTTATTCATGATGCGGTAAATTTTTTATTGAATTAATATTGAAATTTAATCAAACGACAATAAAATGTTCAACAACATCATTATGAGTCGTTGTCGAACTTGAAAAATCTGTTTTTAGTTTGTCCTTTTTTCATATGATATCAAAATATTTTATCGGTGTACAAATAATGCTTTGTTTATATTTTACCCACGACTATATTGTTAAATTAGAAGAATTTTATTTTAAAACTTATTATGTATAATATTAAAGCTTGTTTTTTTTTCTCTATTTTTATTTTTTGTAAAGATTAAGTCATTTTAATCAGTTTCTTCCATCACATTTAAGGGTGTGGATGCGGGTATGAGATGAGAGTGTGGGTTTATCCTCCTCAAACATACATATACCCACACCGACACCCGCCCACACCCTTAACGTTTATTTGTTGTAGTTTTTTAATGAAAGTTATTAAATTAAATTCAGTTCTCAAGAAAAAAATCCCAGAAGACTTTGCATCGTTCTTGTATTCAATACAAAAAACTTTTTTTCTTTATTTCAAAATCAAAATTTTATTCACAAAATTATTTCAAATTTTTGAATTCGATCATTCCAACTATCAGCAACATAAAGATTTTCTTCATTATCGAATGATAAACCCATGGGATCAAACAATTGATTTGATTGATTTCCTTCACCATTTCCACCAACAACAACTTCACCTTCTTCTTCTCTTTCACACCAACGCATTACTCGATGATTATAACGATCTGCCACATAGATTTGACCCATATGATCAACAACCACTCCTTGAGGATGACTCAACTGATTGAGACTATTTCCTTGACCATTTCCAGCAGCAACAATAATTCCTTCTTTGGCATCTTTTTTCCATTTCATTACACGATGATTATAACGATCTGATATACAAAGAGAATGATCTTCATCAATAAAAATAAAAGTAGGAGTATTGAGTTGATTAAGATGATTTCCTTGACCATTTCCACCTGCAACTAATTCACCTATTCCATCTCCTTGTTTCCATCGTCTTACTTCATGATTGTGAATATCAGCAATATAAATAAATCCATTTTCATCGATTGCAAGACCAAAAGGATAAGTATTTCGATTAGTAATTTGTTGATTTTTTTGATTTTTATAAAAATATCGAATTACTCGTTGGTTAAAAAATTCCGAAATAATAAAAGAATTATTTTTTTTATCAAAAATTATATCTGATGGACCATCCAATTGATTATTTTGATTTTCTTTTCCATTTTCGCCTGCAATGATTTGACCAGTATTTGAATTCAATTCCCATTTAACAATACGATTATTCCAACAATCAGCAATATAAATTGATTTATCATTATTAATAAACATCCCATAAGGACTAGAGAGTTGATTTAATTCCTGTCCATTTCTATTTCCATTTCCTCCAGCAACAGTAATTCCAAATTGTTGGTATTTATTCTTTTTTGTTTGATCTTCTTCTAAAATAAAAGATTTTCTTTTTATTCAAATCTTTTTCATTATTTTTAAATCAAAGAAGGGCGCAAATGAGAAGAAATATTTGTATGACCAATAATTTTATAAATTCTCAGAAAATTTGATTTTCATGAAAAAAAGACGAAATAAAAATAAATAATTAAGAAAATGATTTGAAATTTCTATAATTAGAAAAAAATATTTATAATATAGATAAATGTTTCGAATAATTTCTATAGGTGAAATGATGATATTATTTGTGAAAGAGATTTTTTGTTAAATAATTAATTATAATATAAAGAAAGCTTCGAAAATATTTTCCTATGACGCAAAACAAAATAAATCTAATTGATTAACTAACAATTCTATAAATATTTGTTTTGATTTGTGAAAAAATATTTATTTTAATTAGAAAACAAAAATTTAATTCTTAGACCGAAACCACACCAAAAAAGCGAATTAACTTAATGTTGAATTAAGCTATTTAATTGGCGCATTAAGAGATAAATCGTCTAAAAAAGGTGAATTATTCGTCAATTCAGTCTTAATTCGTATTATCTTTTTTAGTGTGATTGCGGCCTTATTCTCTTTCTCGTAGAGAAGAGTCCAGTAAACATAAGTTGTTTGCTTAATTGTGTCTCCGCAGGGTAAAAAAAACATCGAAAACTGTTTTTTTCGAAAAAGACATTTCTAGAGGTTTTGCGATACTAGGAGTTCGAATCTGAGGTCTGGTGGGTGATCATGATGAAGGAGGAGGGTAAAGAAGGTGCATAGGTAAAAAAAACATCGAAGACCTATTTTCCACGGTTTTTCCAGTAAATGTGAAGAGGATGCGTTTTTACGAGAAAGAGCTAAGGTAGTCCTCGGACGAGCGTTACTTGTAAATTAATCTTCAAAAAATATTGTAAATGAAAAACGTTGTTACTCTTCATAGAAACTTTTCTTTTAAATATTTATTTAAGAACATTCTCAATGGAGAAATAATTCGAAAACGATGGATGAAATCTCTTTTCAGTACTATATTAAGTCGTATAAAAATAGTAAAGATCATATTATGAATATTGTTTTAAGAGAAATTGTTACTTAATTAATAAAAATAATTTATGAGACAGTTCTATCTCAATCTGAAAGATGATGAAACTATTCTGTAGACAGAATTACTATTATTGTTATTTAATGAAGCATACCTTGTTTTATTTGAGATTGAGCTGGCATTTTATATAATATTGTTATTGGATTCTTTGATATAATCGCTGTACTATTTGTAGAATAATTTGATTGATAGGAATCTTAATAAAAAGAAAATATAATGATTTTATTTGACAATAATAGAAAAAAATAAATAATTTAGATTAGAAGAACTATTGTTTTAGTTTTTGAAATAATTTAAAATAAGAATATTAGGGATTGAAATCAACTAGAAACAGGGTTATTAGATGATACACTTGAAAATCCGGAGAAACTTTTAGGGATTATTTTAATTCCTTAAAATTCAGTTTTTCAATAAAAGTATCAGTAGTCTTAATATAAATCTCTACAAAATAAAGTTCAATGATAAATATATAAAAACATAGTTAATGTAACAAATAATAAACCATAAACTATACATTTACATATTAAATAATACGTTGTTTTTTGAAAAATAACCGAAAATTGGAAAATCCAGAGGAACTCTCAAAACCTGGAAGATTTGGCTACCCTGACTAGAACTGATTTATCGTTTCAGTAGTTTATTTCAATAAGATCATGGGAGTGTGACTAATTTCAGCCATCACTATCTCTTCTATATTCTTGTATGTACATACACATCGGTCATCTCTCTTTCTTTGTTTCCATGTTTACTTTCTTTCGTGACCGTTTCGCCTCATTGGCGATAGAAAGTCAGTCATTGTTCTTCCTTCTCTCTTCGTTTTCTTATCCGTTCATCATTATTTTTATATTCATTCTTAAAATAAAATATTTTCCAAAGAGATTTAATTTCCGTCATTATTATTTAAGAAAAGATTAACAAATTGAACAAATTCAATGGTTAGTTACGAGAACAGTCAACACTTTTTAAAGAATTCTGTATAAATAATTCTTGTCAATATTTAGTCTGAACCAGTGAGTAAGAACAATATTAAACAATCTACTCGTCTACAAGCAGGATCGTAAGTATTATTTAATTTATTTATTTGAACTATATCTATGATTTTAGATCTTTATTTCATCGGCAAACAATATTGATATTAATTACCACTGCTGTTCTTAGCCTAATAACTATCATTGGTATTACAACAATTTCTATTTACATTACAAAGGCCGAAATAACAATTAATGAAACTACAACTACAACCAATGCGTCGACAACAATAATTGGTAGAGCTTTTTTTTATAAAAGAAAACGTAGTTACTGACATATTTGTTGGGTCCGAATATAGTCGTCCAAAAAAATTATTAATTAAATACAGAAAAAATCTATTACAGAATGAGAAGTACTATTTCGAAAACAGAATAATAGTACTCAGCATCCAAAAATAATATTCCTAAAACAGCAATTGAGTTCTGTTTTTCGGAATTTTGAGGTGTGTATATTTTAGAAGAATCACTCACACTCTTTATTTAACAAAAACAAACCAACAAAATCTTTTTATCATTTTTATTTTCCTTCCTTTTCTTTTCAAATGAAATATTTATTTCATTTTAAAAATTAAACTATCTTTCAGTAAAAATGCATTTTCTTCTAAATTTTCATTCCAAAAAATACAATTTATATACTTTATTCTTTTCAAAACAAAAGATTTCTTCATTTTATTTTTTTTCCAAATAAAATACTTCAAATGATTTGTTTTTCGTCAACAAATTGTTTTCAAAATTGAACAAAAAAATCAAATCAAGTTTCTCTTTTTATTTAACATGTTTATGAGCATTTTATTCAAAATTAATCTTTTCTTTTTCTTCGGTCAAAAACAAATTTTCTTCTTTTTATCATTTTCTAGAATCAAAATTCAACAAATGGAAACAAAATGCTATCACTATGGCTGGTGGAAATGAAAAAGGACAAGAATTATATCAACTCAATAGCCCCGAAGGAATCTTCATTGATAAAAACAGAAGTATTTTTATTGCTGATCGTTGGAATCATCGTATTGTTAAATGGAAATATAACGCAAAGAAAGGACAAATCGTTGCAGGTGGGAGTGGCAATGGAAATAGAATGGATCAATTGTCTTTTCCAAGTGATGTGATTGTTAATCGACAAAATCATTCGATCATTATTGCTGATTTTAATAACAGCCGAGTGATTCAATGGATGAATCAAACTCAACAAATTCTCATTGACAATATTTTCTGTAGGGGCTTGGCAATGGATAAACATGGATTTCTTTATGTTTCTGACTGGATTCAGGGTGAAGTGAGACGATGGAAAATGGGGGAATATAACAATGAAGGAATTGTAGTGGCAGGTGGAAATGGACAAGGAGATCAACTCAATCAACTCAATAATCCTCGTTCTATCTTTGTTGATGAAGATCAATCTGTTTATGTATCCGATTGGGTCAATCATCGTGTGATGAAATGGAGAAAAGATGCAAAAGAAGGAAAAGTTGTGGCTGGAGGAAATGGTTATGGAGGAAATCTCAATCAATTGTATTATCCTGAAGGAGTAATTGTTGATGATTTGGGTCAAATCTATGTGGCAGATCATGGGAATGATCGAGTAGTGCGTTGGTACGAAGGAAAAGGAGAAGGTGAAATTGTTATTGGCGGAAATGGTCATGGAAATCAATTAAGTGGTCCTACTGGTTTATCATTTGATGATGAAGAAAATCTTTATGTTGCTGATAGTTGGAATAATCGAATTCAAAAATTTGAAATAGTTTTGTGAATAAATTTTTGATTTTGAAATAAAGAAAAAAAGTTTTTTGTATTGAATAAAAGAATGATGCAAAGTCTTCTGAGATTTTTTTTGTTGAAAATTGAATTTAATTTGATAATTTTGATTAAAAAAGACAAACAAATAAATGTTAAATTCTTCATCTTTTACTAAATTTTGTGGAAGATAAAAAAAAAGAAAATATTTTGTACTGTGAATTAAATTAAATGCAAACTATTCGAGAAGAAGATTTTGTGTAGAGCCCTGCAGGTTGAGCCAACCTGCCCTGCCCTGCCCTGCCCGGCCAGGGCAGGACAGGGCAGGTTAAGCTGGCCGCAGGGCAGGGCAGGGCAAGGTTACGAAAATTTTTACAGGGCAGGTTGCAGGATGCAAGTGTCGTAACCTGTCAACCTGTGATAAATTTTTCACACTGAATACTAACGACATATTTTATAAAATTATACAGAACATTAAGTCCAAATGTTATAGATGATACGTTAATGATTTGAAATTTTCGAGATATGTGATTTTGTTTTTGTTTATTTATTTACTCTATGATTTGAAATGGATTAAATAAAATTGTATAACAAATTGATATGAAAGTTTAGAGTTTTTTATAATGTACAGCAGGGCAGGGCAGGTTAAAGGTTACAAAAATTTTTACAGGGCAGGGCAGGGCAGGGTGCGCGAAAAATTTACAGGGCAGGGCAGGTTGCAGGTTGTCAAAATCTGAGAAGGGCAGGGTACAGGTTGCTAAAATGTCTTGCCCTGCAGCCCTCTAATTTTGTGTCTGATAGAATTCTATTTCAATATTCTTAGCTTTTTGATTTGATAAAATTTGAGAATTATTTGAAAATGAACAGAAAAGGAACCTTCTCATGATAACTTAAAAATGAAAATTGAATTCAAAATGAATTTTATTGAAAAAAACAAATATTAAAAAGATTTTTATATAGATGAAAACAAAAAAAACTTACGAAGGAAAAATGCACCAAGAAATCCAAATAAAATCAAACTCTTGAAATGATACTTTTTAATTTCAAAGAATTTTGGTGAACGAATTTTTTCATTTGATTTCTCTTAATTAAAGTTTAAAAAGATTTGTTATATTTTTTCATAAAAGTTTAAATAAATATATAATAATTGTTTTGTCATAAATCAATGAAGTTTTTTTGTGAAAAGATTTTCGTTTTGCTCTTGTTCTTTTTATTCAAATTTGATGAAAATAAAAACCATTGAAAGATATTTTTATTACTTATTCCATATTGACAATTCGAAGTAGAACTTCGTAAGAAAGACGTCTCATCACAATCAATCGGAACTTAGTCTTTTCATTTTTCTCTAACGATATAATATTTATAGAAAAGTTTTGATGGTCTTGCTATTTTTGATCTCTGTTGATCAAGAATTAATAATGTAAAATAGTCTGCTATTCTTTCAGATTGATTGTATCATAAAATGAACAGAATCTATAGTAATTATAATGGAGTATAAATTTGATTCGATTCTCTTACTAACAGTCACAGTGATATCGCTGAGACTAAATAATGATATAACGAGTTAATTGATCAGATTATTTATTTGCCTCTCACCATGACATTTTAAATTTATGATATTATAATCAATAATGAATAGAATGTTTTGGCTTTCATCATACTTTTTTGTTATTCTATCAAATATAGAGATATTTCTTGTTAAAAAAACTTTACTGTTTATTAAAATCGTAGGTAGTGACGCAAATGAGCATAATTATAACAGATGTTATTTTATATTTATCTGCACTGTACGTCTATATATAAAACACAGTTCCAATCGTAAATATCTGATTTTGAACAATATCATATTTTAGAATTAATACATCTACTATAAAATATTACTAAATTTTAATCAAAGAAACACGTGATATAAACCAAAAGGATTCTCCTGAATAAGATCGAAAGTCAAAAATGCCGAAAAAACATGAGATAGACACATTATTAAAGGGGGAACAACTGATTATTATGATTCCAATGATTCTACTATATGGAATCAGATGTATTTTCCTTTCCTAAAATTATCTGTTCTTTGCTAATATTTTGATGATTCCGGCTGATTCTGAAAGAATATAGTCTTTTGATCGAATTCAAGTTAACCATCTTGAGGGTGTAGGTATGGGAGTGGCTAAATATAGATGAATGTCTGTATTTACACCCATCCTCAAGCGTTTTTCTCTATTTTTCCCCTTAAATTGTTTCGAGCACCCAAAGTCTTGCCATTTTCATATTTCGACTTTTTTTTCCTTCGACATTTTTACTTTCGACCTTAGTTGGGAGAATCATAGAAACAATAATCGAAATATGTGAATGAACTGATTCACATTTATTATTATATTGATAAGTTGTTTATCTTCAAAAATTCTAAGATAAATAAATGTACTGTTTTTCAATGAATTGACAATTATTGAACAAAGAAATGAAATTCATTCGATCAGAAAAAATAATTAATTCACGTTTTATTAAATTGTTTGCCTGTTGAGCACTAAACTGATGATGCTAACGAATTCAACTTGAAAATACTGTTTTTTTTTGAGAATAAGATAAAATATTTTTATAAAATCATTGGAGTTATTTTCTTTGAATGAAAAATATTTATTAATTTGTTAAATAATCGTTTAATTTAGAGATAAATTTTGAATTTATTTCTTTTTTTTATCAATAAAATAGAATAATCATTCAATTTATCTTCACCATTTTATTATTAATTAAAATTCTTTAATAAAATCTTTCGAAAAGAATTTTTATTTTATTTTTTGGAATTATTGATAAATTTTCTTATTGATCAAAAAAAGATTTATTAAACAAATGAAATTTCGAATTTATTTTTCTTTTCAGTTTTGATTTTTTAATCTTGAGAGCGTGGATTTATCTTCCTCAAACATACCTACACCCACACCCAGCAAGATAAAATATTATATATCAATAGCTTTCACTATTCATTCGAACGTGAAGCGAGTGTTGTTGCTTGTAGATTTCTATTATTATTTATCGTTCTTCTTTGTCTATTATAATTTGTTTGCTGAAATTTTATGCCTTCATTCTGATATTAATCATCATAATTCTATATTGTGAATCAATCTTTTTATTAGAGACTATATAATACATAAATCGTTAGATGGCTCAATACATATATACGCATAGTTAAAATATAACACGAAAAATACGTCTTTTCATTATCGTACGAACGAAAGCAGTGAAGTAAGTTTTATCATATATAATTAAGCAGCTAAAACTAAACAAAATAAACCCACGAATACAAGCTTTTACGTTCGCGCACATGTATATGCTCCGTTGCAAATAATTTCTTCTCATATATATTTTTTTCTTTATCTACCTTTATCTTATAATTAAAGACAAAGTGCATTGACGCTTGGCAATAAAAACACAACCTATACATGCATGTGTTATAATATATTACGTTGATTTTATCATTATAATATAGACGTTATCTAGGCTTACTCATCACTGTATTATAAGAAAAAAACAAAAAAAAATGCCCTTTTTTCTTAACGTACTTTTTTATTTTTTTACTTAATTACCTACTACGAATATTTATTCATTTTTCACTTCAACCATCATTAAATATTCTCTAACGGTAATAATTACCATGTAAAAAAAACATTTAAGTAGCTGCATTATTCGACTGATAATATAAATATAATATTTTATCATTTTCCTACAAAGTAAGAAAAATAATGATTTTGTTTTGTGTTACTCTGTTATAGATTATCGATATTCATTTCAAAAGTAAAGAAATATGAACAACTATTCACAATAACGAGCAATATCAAACAGAAATGTTCCCATACATAATGTGATGAAAACATTAATTCCAAGCAATGACGAACAGATAAATTATTGACAACCTAAATTTAATAGAAATGTTCGTATATAAACGGAATTAACTGCTATCGAACTCGATAATGAAACAGAAAATTATCGACGATACAAATGAACTAAAAATGTTGAGATTCAAACTGCATTTACAGATATTACCTTGGATGATAATGTAACGAACGAACGTCAACAGGCAATAAATCCAAGAGCCAAGGTCAAGAATGATTCAGCACATAAGTTAGATGGAGCAGATGAAAGACAAACAGTGAGATTATAAGAAGATTCTAATACTGACAGAAATAGATCTAATCAACAAGATAGACGAAATACAAAAAATGTTAATAAAGATATCATTAAAAGTGATGGCACAGAACTAAGTCCTATTCTAGGATATTCCGAAGAACCTCTACTACCACTTGCACAAGCATGTGCTCCATTAACTGATATCTTTCATAATTTATCATTCTATGTTCAATTATCATTAAAAGAAACTCCTGAACAACCACCTGATGGATTATCAATTGATGAAAATGCTGCAATTCGTCTTTATTCAACACTTAATTTTAATCTTAAAAATAATGATCGGCAAGCACTTCTACCTTTTCACAGGTATCTCAAATTGTTCTTAACTGCTCTTATTAAATTACCATGTGTTCCACCATTAACTGTTTGGCGAGGAGTAACTAAAAATTTAAGTGAAGAATTTCCACCTGGTAGTGCTATGACATGGTGGGCATTTTCATCATGTACTACTGAAATGACTGTACTTGAAAATAATATGTATTTGGGTCAAGAAGGTGATGGAACACTTTTTTCTGTTGAAGCTATCAATGGTCGAACAGTAAAAGCTCATTCACATTTCGTTACTGAAGATGAAATTGTTCTTATGTCAGGTACTCATATGATAGTTCAATCACAACTTGAGGGTGTGTGAGGGTGTGAGTGTCTGTGCTGTTATCTTACACTCACACCCACACCCATATGCAACTTATCTTTTTTTAGTTTCACTTTTTTTTACACATTATAGAATTTTTTTTCAATTTGCGTTTATTTATTTATATTTTTTTCTTTTTAAAATCTTTTATAAAGGTCTATAGTTTTGATTTAATCTTACTTATGAAATTTAAGATGAAATATCTATATGTGGATGTAGTTGTTCATGTGACTATCTAACGTTCATCACCCACACCTACATTTATAACAAGTTGAAACTTTAGTACTATGGATTTGTTAAAAGTCGGAATTTATTAAATAAAAGATTTGTTATAATAAGCAACAAAAGGTAGCATGAGATAAGTTTAATTTAAGTTGTAACAATAAAATCATGTCGTTTGAAATCATTGAACCACGTTTGTCGGTGGTTTTCATCTGGTAATAACCAATAATATTGTTGATCATCCATTTGAATATAGCCAACTAGTTCTGTAGTTTTCACATCTGTCCCTGTCTCATTCAACACCTCAGATGCGCGAGGTGTTGTATGCGCTTGATTCTCAGCACTTACAAAGAGACAGAAATGACAACCAAAATTTCTGAATGATTTATCTTTTGATAATAGATCTTTTTCCATCTGTTCTTTAACATCGACCATAAAGTCGTAAAGTAAACGTAATTTCTGTGGCTTTTGACTGTAGACGCCAATACGTGCATCAGGCGTCATCCATACAAGACCAAAACCATTTTTCTCATAAGCATTTACATTGAATGAAATGCTTTGCAAATTTGTCGCAGTTGTGACTAGTTTTTGTTTATACACGTTATATTTTTGTAAAGTTTTCTGATATTTAGTGCAAACACTATTGACATAAGCATCGCCCAGCTACGAAAGAAAGTTGTAAAATAGATAAAGAAATATCACATGTTTTATATCAAACACTTCATTAGGAAGCTCAATGGCCAAGTGGATAAGTCGCAAAGACTTCTTGAGAAGGAATAAAATATTTTTTTCTGTGAAGTCGTCAAGTAATTTCGCTTTCTTTCACTTTACAGTATCTACTAGAACTTACCTCTTTTTTCGCCTCGTGACAATATTCTTCCATTGGAACACACAAATGACAATGCCATGGGGTGCCATGTTCTTGATACCTAGTGCGAGAAATGCAACGATAGTAGA